>PVKE010041484.1:0-14144 GCA_004027555.1 Craseonycteris thonglongyai | reverse complement strand
CTGTGCTCCCGGCTCCTCTGTGCTCCCGGCTCCTCTGGCTCCCGGCTCCTCGGTGCTCCCGGCTCCCCGGTGCTCCCGGCTCCTCGGTGCTCCCGGCTCCTCGGTGCTCCCGGCTCCTCGGTGCTCCTGGCTCCCGTGTGCTCCCGGCTCCCCTGTTCTCCCGGCTCCTCGGTGCTTCCTGCTCCTTGGTGCTCCCGGCTCCTGTGTGCTCCCGGGTTCTTTGTGTTCCCGGCTCCTGTGTGCTCCCGGCTCCCCGGTGCTCCCGGCTCCCCTGTTCTCCCGGCTCCTCTGGCTCCCATTTGACTCCATCGGTAAAGAGCGCCATTAGCACGCTTGTCTACAGCTCTGGTGAAACCACGTGTGTGGAGCACACAGCGCAGTCGCTGGCCCATAGCAGGCATTCAGCACAGAACTGTTCCCATCTTCTGCATACGCTTTCCTGCCGGTGGTAGGAGTTTCGTGCTCTGTGGGCTTGAAGCCTCCAATTGCACTCGTGGTAGATGCAGAGGGACTTGGTGTTGTTGGCTTGCTCAGAAGGGGAGATGAATTAACTCTGAAATAATAATAATACAAGTCAATGAGAAAATAGGATTTGATTTATTACTGTTTCAATTTAGCTGCAGCTGGAGATTATATATTTGCATAACATAATTCTTGAAAATTGCACTGTTGATTCATCCCTTCTCCTCGCAGACAAGGAGTTTCTCACAGAGATGAGAAGAGCAGGCCCTTGGTGTTTTGAAGAAGCAAAGGTTTAGGTTCAGAATGTTAGCATGCGCCCCTTTTCCTCTTCTCCAAAGACAGAGACAGTCACAGTTATATCTCATGAAGAGTTAAGAGTAGTCACAAGTGGGGGAAGTCGGGATGGCTCAGAGGGTTGAGTCCCTGTCTAGCAGTTCTGGGGGCCAAGGATCAAATCCCGGCCCCGGCCCTTGTGGACCCATATGCAGAACTGGGGTGTG
This sequence comes from Craseonycteris thonglongyai, assembly GCA_004027555.1. Taxonomy (NCBI): domain Eukaryota; kingdom Metazoa; phylum Chordata; class Mammalia; order Chiroptera; family Craseonycteridae; genus Craseonycteris; species Craseonycteris thonglongyai. The sequence goes on along the minus strand of PVKE010041484.1, from coordinate 13,182 downwards.
CCCCCAATTCGGTTCTCACCAGCACGAGCTTCCTATGTGGGAGGCCCCAGGCCCCGTTCCTGCTCTGCTCTGCCCACCTGTGGAGTGAAACTATATTGAAAACGAATGACCTACAACTATGGAGACTGCTCTGGGCCCTCCCCCTTCTCTCTGTCTCTCTCTGTCAAAAACAATAAAAATAAATGTTAAAAAAAAAAAAAAGAGTAGTTACAGGTAAAGGGATTTTTGATTCCTGCTAGGAAGCAGTGATTTGGTTATATCTTATTAGAAGTTTGAACTCTTGGTTTTAATTTTTTTAGTTTTTAAAAATGGTATTACCCAGCCAAGCAGAGTCACAAATGCACAAGATTAAAAATTAGTTGAGTGCATCAGCGACCCACTGATGTATTGTTTAGCTCCATAAATTATAACATCTTATTATGTCAACATGGAACAGTGAGTTCTTTCTGAAGTCACCTGGAAACTTCTGTTTGTCATGAATTTTTGTGCGGTTGGTAATGACCACATTTATGCTTAGGCCATCATTACAATAGGATTGTGCTTCTTATCACCATTTCAGAATGAACACTGTTGAAGGCACTAGGTTCTCATGAGTATTTGTTGAATCACCAAAATGTGTGTAGCTAGGTTAATTTGTTCCCTCCCTCTTTCTCTTTCTATCACCTCTAAAATGCCGAAGGGATGTTTTCAATGTTTCCTGTCTTAAAAGAGCCCAATACAGGGAGAGCAGGACCTACCTGTATCCGTTCCTTCTATGTGGGTGGCAGGCTGGAGCACCACCTACCTGGATTCCTAGTGTGTAGTTATTTCTAAGATTTCATGAAAGGCAGCCTCTCAAGCTTATGCCTGTTTAGGTTTGTAGGGGAAGAGAAATAATTTTCCCTCTACCCGTCTGGGTTCTGGCTGAGAGGCCCCCTGCCCCTCACACTGTGTAATAAAGGACAGGTTAACGGGAGAAAAACAAGTTTAATACTTCTGTATACATAGGTGATACCTGGGAAAGCTGAGTAACCCCCTGAGAGGGCTCAGGCCATCACCTTAAATGTCACCTGCATCAATGCGGGGGTCAGGGAAAGGCCACTTATGAGAGGTGACCAGGAAAACCAGAGTGAACAAGGCTTCTCCATTGATAAGTGTGTCTAGGGTCTTAGTCCCTCTTGTTCCTGGTCGAGCGAGGGAGACAACCTTACACATGGAGACTTTCCTTATCAATGTAAATGTCTCTTACAGAAGGGTAACTTTCACCTCGTTTTCTGAGCTTCTTGTGTGTCCACCATTTCTTAAAAGTAACTAGTTCAAGATAACCCCTCAGAGGCGTATTTGGGGGGTGGTATCTGCTGCTCAACTTTAGGGTCTTCCTTGAGGAAAATATTGGACAAAAGAACTAAAATCCAAAGCCTCCCTCACGGACCAACTTCCTACAGTGTGATGATGCGTCACACAAACCCACTGGGACGTCAGGACCCCTCTGCTCTGGACGGCGTGGCCAGGCGGAACCCTCTCCTTGTGTTTTCTCGCCTAGGAATCGGGGGCGGTGATGTCTGCTTCAGCCGAAGTCATGGAAGGATTAACAGGTGTAAATTAGAAACTAGCGATGTAAGGGTTCTGATTTGCAGATAATCTTAGGGTGGTAATTACACAATTTCATCAATTTTTAAGAAGTTAGGTGTGAAAAGCAGGACATATCTGAAATCCTAGATGAGTTGGTGTCATTTTCGTATCCTGATGGTTCGTAAAGTCGAATACAGTCTTAGATTCTGTGCAGGATTCTCATTTCTTCCCTCCAGGAAAATGCTTGCCCAACCTCACGAGGAGCAGCGCTATTTCCTGTAGTGCACGCTGCTGACCATGACTCTCCAAGCGACCCTGTGAACACAGGGCAAACTCCCATTGAGAAATAGGGCTAAAGAAATAATAGATTAATATGGAACAGGTCAATATGGAGGTGGGAAGCTAATGCTCAAACTCCGACTCCCCAGTGGCGTTTAGGGTAGAAATTACATGGGGCCACATTACAAGACACTGTTGGTTACGGGGTTCAGGGTGTGTTGGGAGCTGAACTAGGTTTGTCAGGGGCCTTTTGGAGGGTTCTTGATTCAGAAGACCATTTTCTCCCTGGAAGGTTTCCTCTTTACTGTTAGTTGCAAAATGCAGCAATCATGGCATTTTAATCCAGTTTCATAAAATACGGTCTTCTGTAGGTAGAGACTGCTTCTGTTGCCTTGTCATTCAGCTGTCCTTTTTGGACTCATCTGAGGTCTATTTGTTGATCCAGGGATTTGTCCTGTGTTTCTCTGCTATTAAGTGGCTAGGGGAGGGCAGGGTGGACAGGGGAGGTACGGGTGACGAATCACGTCTTCAGGTCTTGAGGACAGCTGGGGGGTGTTTTCCAGCTTCCCTCCGTCTGGTCTCATGGGAAAGCAGCGCTCAGGAGCTAAAACATAACTTAGGTCAAGATGTGATCTTCCATGTGCCAGAGGTCTGGACCGTGTGACCATTAGTCAGGTCTCAGCTACTGTCTTCTGCTGCCCTGGGGGTTGCTGATTAACTGGGGAAAGGCTAGGTCTCTCTGGGAGTGTTTACCCTGCGCTGGGTGTGGGCCTTCAGGGTTTTGAACTCAGATGTTTTGATGTCACTTCTGTATTTAAGAGAATGCTATAGAGATGAGCACATCTCCATATAGAGAAAAACTACATTTGCTCAACATTTTAGTGGGAGTGACATGAATAAATTACAGATGAAAGCGTGTCTGCTTTCTTACGTGCGGTCAGATTCTTTGATCTGCAAGGCTGTGTTTTAGGTCTCAGTTTTTTGGCTTATGGGGACATAGATTTTAGAGGAAAAAAGAACCAGCAGGTGGTGCCAGCCATTTTCTGATCCAGAGAGAACTACAAACCCAGCTCAGAAATTTCCATCGGGACCTCCTTAATAGTTTGGGTGTACTTACAGCCTTCGCCGCCACCATCTGCCTCCGATGGAATGGTATTAAGTATGTTGAAATTCTTGAGCTTTAAATCCTCGTGTTAAAGACTCCGGCTTTGATTTGTGATTTGTCATGCTACACTGTGCTAGCAGATAGGATTTTTGTACATATTTACAAAAAGAAAAATGGCCTGTCGTGATCAGCTGTTGCTTTTGAACAGTCATTCTGTTATGTGGTGGTATTTAAATAAGCGCCTACCCTCGGGGTCGCAAGAACTTGGTTCGGGAAATAATTGCCTTAAAATCAGTATAAACAAATGTGCTTGGTCTTGAGGAAGCGGCAGCCTCTTTGTAATCTGCAAGGAGGACAAAATCAACATTTGCTTCCTTTGGGGGGATAAAGCAGCAGAGGATGAAGCCACCAGACGATTCTCTTTTGCAATTCATCCTTCCTCTCACAAATGCGTGTGAGACGCTGAGGCCCCGCGTTCAGGTTGCTGGATTGGAATCCCGGGTCTACCGCTTCCTGGCCACCCTGAGGAAGCGTGCTTAACCTCTCCGGCCTGCACTCACCTCCCCTGTAGAGCTGACTTCGGGTTATCACGGCACATGTTTTTTTTACAGAATAAATGCTCGAAGTCTGTTGGTGACCGTGCATATGGGCGCTTTGAGCTGGTTGCTACTTGGGATGAATATAGGGCCCAGTCTCACATGCACTGCCCCACGTGCCTCTGGTATCAGGGTGTCATGGAGCGCTAACAGCCTGCAAGGACCAGCCCCCGACCCCCTTCCACAAATGAGGAAATGTCGCTTCAAGGGCTCAAATGACTTAGCGAGGTCTCTCGCAGGCCATGCTGCATCCAGCGTCTCAGCCTTGCTCTGGATTAGTTATGTTGTAGAGCAGAGGTGTCCAGACTTGTGGCCTCCCTGGGCCACATTGGAAGAAGAAGAATTGTCTTGGGCCACACGTAAATCACACAGACACATGAACGAAAGCTGATGAGCTAGAGAAAAACAATTTGTCAGAACATCTCAATGTTTTAAGGAAGTTTACAGATTCGAGTTGGGCTGCGAGTTGGACAAGCTTGTAGAGTCTAGGATGAAATTCCCATTCCAGCTGTTACTCACTTGAGACCACATCCATGGCACAGTGGCTTGCATCCCAGAGGGACACTCATGTTCAGACAGCCTCTAGTCAGCTTTAGAGATTTCTGGTGAGCATCCTGAGAGCCTTCTGTCGGTGTGAGGTTGGAGTGGCAGATGCTGCATTTATAGCTGCCTCCTCCCTGGTTCCTTTACTCTGTGTGTGTGACACCAACGCAGTTTCCATGGGCCAAATGCAGAGCCAAGTGTGGCATTGTTACTACTGGTTTGGAGCTCTGAATCCCACGTTAAAAAAAAACTTTTTAAAAATTGTTTGAGAGAAGGTGAGAGAGGAGAGAGAAGGGGGAGGGCCCAGAATAGTCTTCATATTTGTATATCGTTATTTGTGCCATGGTTTCATTCCACCCAGGTGGATGTGGGGCCACATGGGGCCAGAATCGAATCAGGGTCCTTCCGCATGGGAGGCCAGAACCTTTGTCGCCATTCCAACAGCCACCAGTTAAATGCTGCAGTTCACCTTATGCATTTGCACGGGCTGGGGCCAGGAATCGAACCCTGGACCTCGTGGTTGCAAGGCAAGCGCTCAACCTGCTGAGCTATCCTGGCCTCCCCTGAACTGCCTCATCGTTGTCCTTTTTTTCGCCATCCCTATCACTCAGCCTGTGGTCCTCAACCTCAGTGTGTCTTAGAGATCCTTCAAGAAACTGGAAAAACTGCCAGAGCCTTGCACTGTGCATGCAGAATCAGCCTCGTCTCTTTGTGACTGTTCAGCCTGTCACTGCATAGCGCTGTTCACTCTCCCACATAGTCACCAGGCAGAGGATCCAGATTTTCCGACGCAAACACCCTCTTTCGTTGGCTCTGGGGTCTGTCTTTGGCCTCTTGCTGAGGAGTAGGCTGTGCCTCACTTCTGTCCTCCTGGGTCCCACAGCCTGCTGCAGGCAGCTTGAGCTGGAGACCACAGTGGCATGTATCTGAGTAGTGCAGGGGACCCAGTGGAAGCCACCCAACTCCAGTTCCCAATCCTGGGTCCTCAGATGGAGGAGGCAGCACCAGCCTGTTTATAGGGATATGAACTTGAGTCCTGCTTCCATCTTTGCTCCCTGGCGCCTGCTTTACAATTTTTAAAAAAGATTTATTATTTTTGACAGAGAGAGAGAGAGAGAGAGACAGAGAGAAGGGGGAGGGCCCAGAGCAGTATATCATCAGTTTTCAACATGGTTTTGGTCCTCACAGGTGCGTGAGAGTCCACACAGGGCAGGAAGTGGGCTGGGAGCCTCCCACGTGGGAAGCTCGCCCTGGTGAGAACCGAACTGGGGGCCACACCTCAGTTTAGCACATGGGTTTGCACAGGCCGGGGCTGGGATTTGATCCTCAGACCCCAGGTCTGCAAACCGAGCGTTTAACCTACAGAGCCATCCCGGCTTCCCCCACTTTACAGTTAAAGCAGGAATTAGCAAGCCGTTTCATGGAACCTACGAGGGAGAGACAAGGGCCATTGAGCAGAAGGGCGGCCAGGATTCAAGCACAGGATGGCGGGTCTATTTGTGGTGCATTGGGTGCTAAAATTGTAAATACAGATTATTAGTTCTGCCAAATAATGGTCTGTAAGGACTCAGTGTAAAATAAGACGGTTCTTATTTATATTTAACGAGTTTAGGTTCCCTAGATTTCACCATAAAAATGTCATATTCCTGTAGCCATTGTTTTGCAACGCAAGTAAATACACCAAAGTTTCTACGTTCTTGTACTCACGTTGTCTGTTTTCAAATAGGGGCTGACCGTGAATGGCCTTCATCCTATGTACAAGTTCTGCTTGTTAAAGTGGCAAGAATCAGAAAGTCAGCAAATGTGGATTCATGGAATTAGAAAACGCACTGGCTTTGGGTGGACAATGACTGAACTTTCCCCCAGTTGCTTGATATAAATTAACTTGCTGGTACATTTGTCACTGCTATGGAGAGGTTCTTCTGACACTTTTTCTCTTTCTGACAGATGTGTCTGAACCAGTGAATTTTAAATATTCTTACGACATAACTGTAGTCTCTTGTTTCCTTGATAGGAGCAAAGTAATTACATATTATAGTAACTAGCACATGATAAGGATAAAAAGAATATCGTCTCAATGAGTGACACTCACAAATACTATAGCAATATCAACATGGAATACCAAACAATGTTCAAGTAACCCACAGGAAAACAGGAAAAAGAAAAGAGGGAAAGAAAAGAAGATGAAAAATACAATTTTAAACTTAAGCCCTAACACATCAGTAATTTCATTAAGTACAAATGGGTCTAAATGCATAGATTAATTTCAAGGCAGGTACTGGCATTGTGGGCTGAAACCATGACCTAGCTGTGTACTGGGTTCATGAAACTTGCTTCAAATATGACACAGGCCGTTTCTCTGTAAAAGAATGGGAAAAAGGTAGAGTGTGGAAACAATGAAAAGAAAGCCAAGGTGGTTGTATTACTATCAAAGTAGACCTCAGACAAAGTAGACCTCAGAGCAAATAAATAGCTAGGGACAGAGAGGGACAGTTTCTAGTGAGGAAAGCCAATCCATGCAGGTGACATAGCAACTCTATGTGTCAACGCACCCAACCACAGAGCTGTAAACAGTGTGGTGCAAAAACTCCGAGGGATGGAAGGAGAAATAGACAAACCCACAAGTACAGCGGGGGAGCTCAACACCTGTCCCCCAACAGTTGATAGAACAGCTAGAGAAGATTTCAAAGGTGTGGAACCTAAAACCATCGGCCGTCAGGATTGATAGAACACCCCACACAACAAGAGTAGAATACACATTCTTTTCAAGGACTCGCTGATCATATCCCAGGATAGACCATATCTTGAGCCATACAGCAAGCCTCACTAAAAAAAATAAAATAAAATAAAATAAAATTACATCCTACAGACTTTGTTCTCCTCTCACAGGACAATCAAAGTAGAAGTCAGTCAGACAGCTCCAGCTACGTTACTTGGGCTTCCTGCATTGTTGCTTGGTATAGGAAGCCCATTCACATCATTTGTAGTTTTTATCCAGAACATTCTTCCCTCCGCTAGTTTGTTGGCTTTTTACTTTGAGCTCTAAATTGAATACCCTCTCAGAAACCTCAGTAATTACCCTATCTAGAGTCACCTCTGCATGGCTCTATCTCCTGTCTTCCTGTCTTCACTTTATACCTGAAATTACCTTTTCTGTTTACTTATTTATCAGCCTGTGTCATGTGCAAGAATGTTAGCTCCAGAGAAGTAGGAATTGCATGTGATGCACAGTGTTCCCAGCCCCTAGGCCAGGAAGGAGGTGCTGAGTAAGAATTGGTTGCACGGACATTGGATTTCTGTCACCTAGGTAACCATGTGTACTAGTTACCTAAAAGTATTCTCATTGTCACAGGAAGCCACTAGGGACCATCTTGTGAAAGGTAGTAAACAAACTCTTTCCTGCATGCAAATGAAACAAAGTGAACCAGCTTCTCTCTGTATAGCTAACCTTTAGTTTCATGTATTTGTTTACCCAGCTAAGGAATCTCTTAGGAGAGTTTGGATTGAAATGGGTTCAACATGCTCAAAAGCATTCAGAGGCCTGCAAATTTAACTTGTGGAAACAGGCATGTAGTTCCCTAAAGTGGGCTGTAATAATAAACTAAAAATTCACACCAGTGCATTTCAAGTGCCTTGGAATTAAAAAATGAATATTCTTTGTTTTATATGGCGTAGCAAAGACTTGCAGATAGGAGAATGATTAGAAAACACTGGTTACTCTACCAAATAGACATTTGAACATATAAATTGTGCATCAAGAGAAAGGTTATCCTCTGCGCTTTTAGTACTTCTGCTCTGAATTGCAGTTACACGTAAGCCGGTAAATTGGAGCGGTTGTAAATCGTGGGTGTTGGATGTGGGACAGATCGAGGTTCTACGCCTTGCTGTCTCTGGTTTCCTTGATGGGAGATGTTGGAGAAGTCTGTTACCCCACCAAGAAGCCCTGGTTATCTAACCCATGAAGAGGGGAATGATAAAAGCACCACTGTAGAGTTTTTGTGAGGAATTTAATGGAAAGTGATAATAACTCATGTCTAATCTGTTCGCTTGACATGCTCATGGACTGGGGGAAGCTGGGAGGAGGGCTCACGCCTCCCCCCGCAGTGAAGAGTAACCATACTTGAACACTCAGCAGTATTCCTAATGATGTGTCACTTCCGTCGAAGTAGATAGAGACCGTGGTGCTTACATTTAAGGCAGATGCTTTGCCTGGTTGATAGTCATTGCAGTAAATAGAAAGACCCTCTTGTGTTCCTGGGTGAGGCCATGCTCGGCAGGGGTGGAAGTCAACGGGAAGCTCTGGTCTTCCTGAGGGATGGCCGGAAAAACGAACAGCTTCCCAACACGCGGTCACGGCTGGGTGCTGGTGTAAGAGAGCGGGGCACCTCGCGTCACCCCGCAGTCTCCAAGGACGCCGTGAGTCCACCTGATGGAGGTGGAGCATTTGGGGAGTGTGCTTGGTGAGAGCCAGTGGCCTGAAGGCTCTGTGTTTTTTTGTGACTTCCCCACTTCTCACGGTGTCATTGCCAGTGGGCTTGGTCCCATGATAGTATGTGCTGAAAGCACACTGAAAGCCTCACTATTGTTGTGAAGATGCTCCCTTAGCTCCTCCCCAGCTGTAATTCGTAAAGGGCTTCGCTAGGTTTTCAGACTCCTCCAGGGCCGCCTGTGAGCACGGATTTGGCCACCCTCTGGTCTGCCCGTGACATGTGGGGCTTAGTGGACGCTGAATACAAGGGCGTGCTCAGCATTCAGAGTTCAGGAATGGGCGCAATATGAGAGTGAGAAAACAATGGCGTGCTCCTCCCTGTCACCTGGTGTCTCCTGGAGCAGGTGGCAAGTTTCAGACCCGCCTTTCTCAATTTTAAATCTGCAGTAAAGACTTTAAATGCCCATCACCTCGCCTTTTTTCTTTCTGTAAGTCAGAGAAGTTCAGTGTTGGCATTTTATCTGAACTCCCATTCACACAAGTAGGTTTTCTCAAGTAGGTCCTTTTCTAATTCTCTCTTGCCAAAAATCTTTGTGGAATTTTGTTTGGCTTTGTTTGGGCTTTTCTGCCCACATCTAAAGACCAGGAGTCATTTAGTTTTTTTCTTTTATTTGTTCAGAAACTTGGCATTCTTTATTGGAGTGGTAGGCAGGCTCTCAAGGGTTTGAGGCTGATCTTCAAATCTGTTTTATGGATTAAGATTTCTATGTTGTGTACTTTGGATGAAAATGGTCAGATTCAACAGGAAACTTGGTTACAATGAGATGCTTTATCTCTATAATTCTTTCCTTCACATACCTCTTTCTTAAAAGTGTGAAGGAAATAATTTTGAGTTTTAGTTCGTATTTGTTTTAGTTTTTGTAAACAGTAATGCTACTTAGGTTCTGTAGAGTTTTCTCTTTGGGTTGCCCTGGTCTTCTTCCCAGTGAGAAGAGGAAGCTTCTTGCAAAGGAGAAGCAGAGGCTGGGGAAGCCGCACTTGCTCAAGATTGCCCATGAAATTAGGGGAAGGGTTTCGAGCAGTGGGATGGGCTGATTCTAGCTTGTGTTAGAAGTAGGGACATTATTAGTAATCAGAGGTCATAGTTAAGGGCGCTGCTCGTCTACACAGCATTTGTGAGTTTTAGAATGCAGAATCCAGTGCAGACCTGCTCCTCATTTCACAGACAAGGGGGGAAATCACTTAAGTTCAGAGAGGTCCAGTTACTTACCTAAAGATGCAGAGCTAATTATTGGCAGAGTCTAAATGCTAGGCTAGTGTTTACTCTTTAAAAATGCCATATAACCTTCCCCAAACTATCCAATGCCACCTCCTCCCCAATTTGTTACAAGTGGGATTCATGTAAACAACAGAGGTATCTTCATTTCTTTAGATTTTACTTCTCCATAGTACTAACTTGGAAGTGTTGCTACTTGATAAGCTTTGGCAAGTGGTCCAGTGTTTAAATCGCATGGACACGTCTGATTATTTTTCATGGACTGCGTAATATAATATTGCTCCTCATAAATCATCTTGGAAGTGGATGGCAACTGTTAGGTTGCCTTGTGGAACTGGTATTGGTAAGGTGTCTGAAACAGAGTGTGCTACGGAAGTCAGAGAACATGGGTGGTAGCATATTCTCCAAGTATTGGTTATCTATGAATGAATATTTAGAAAATGAATTTATTAAAAAAAAATTTGTTTTATTGTTTGAGAGAAGGTGAGAGAGAGAGAGAGAGAAAAGGGGAGGGCCTAGAGCAGTCTCCATAGTTGTATGTCATTAGTTGTGACATGGTTTCATACAGGTGGATGTGGGGCTGCACGGGGCGGGAAGCAAACTGGGGGCCTCCCGCATGGGAGGCGGGAAACCTTCACTGCCCTTCCGGTGGTTACCAGTTGCGCTGCAGTTCAGCATGTGGGTTTGCACGGGCTGGGGCCAGGATTCCATCCCTGCACCTCGCGGTTGCAAGGCAAGCGCTCAACTTGCTGAGCTATCCCGGCCTCCCCATTACTTATGAGTATTTCCTGTTTTCCATGAGGGCTTTCACTGGTGTTCATGGTGGAACCAATCACGGGTTGGCAATAAAATGAACTATGCCAACAACAGCTACCTCGAGTTTTTTCTTTTTGGAAGTGACTTTTTTTTGGTATTCATTCCTTTCATTCATTTTACTGTATTTTTTCCAGGTGTAGCTTTAACAGTACACAAATAGCTTCTGGTGGATTTGTGATTATTTAAGAAATCAGACTTGTCCTTAAGGTACAATTACCGGAACTGGGGAGCCGCGATGGGAGGTCCCCTCTGACCCAGTGTGTGCTGAGACATGCCTGGTGCTTTCAGCCCCTGCCGCTGGTTTGCGGATCACGGCTCTGAGCAGTGCTGGTGGCCAGGACACAGCAGGAGCCTGTGAGTCCGCATCGGCACCAGGCTTAGTCTGCAGAAACAGCTCTCTCCTGTCTGTCTGGAATACAGTGTCTCACCTGTGTGCAGACGCTCCTGTGATTACTAAGACCGCAGTTCATTTAGAAACGTGGATGAATGCTGGCTGGATTTGGAAGATGAGGTGTTCTATCAATCCACACTTCCTGAAAGGACAGCTTTCATGTAAGGGTTCAGCCCCTCCACCCCTTATAAATGCTCCTAATATTTGAGAAAAACTTGGAATTACAGATCAAAGTGACTTTGCCTTCCAGAGTGGTCTGGGATGATTTAAAACCTTTGGCTGTAATCTCTTGGAGACTCTGCCCAACGGCAACAGCTGTTTTCTCCATTGCGAATGTGGTTTTGTAGCAATTCTCTGGCTCTAGCGGGTTTGTAAACACTACCCTACTGTGTAACTGGTTCCTTGTGATTTTCAAGAGTAGAGCCTACTGTATTCTGAAATGGGTTCATTTTCTTTGAGCCTATATATTAGTTCTCTATTGCAGTCGTAACAAAGGCAACACATTTAGTGGCATGAAGCAACACCAATTTTTTCTTCCATTTGTGAAGGTCAGACGTCTGACCTGGGTCTCGTTGGGCTGACAGCGAGCTGTCCGCGGGGCTCTGATCCTTTCTGCAGGCTCTAGGGGAAGATCTGCTTTCGGACGCATTTGGGCTGCTGGCAGAATTCGGTTTGTTGTGATCGTAGTCATGAGATCTCGTGTCCTCGCTGGCTGTCAGCAGAGAGCCCTGCTCAGCTTCGCGGGGCTGCCCGTTTTCCGTAGCTTTCGGCTGTCATTCTTTCGTCTTTACAGCCAGCAGCCAAAGGTGGAGTCTCTTTGGCTCTGGGAATGGCCCTCCCCCGGCTAACCCATCTCTCCCACCTGGAAAAGCCCTCCGCTTTTAAGGACTCACGTGATATATTAAGTTGGGCCCATCAGATAATCCCAGATAATCTCCCCCATCTCCAAGTGCATACCTGTTATTTGATCTTCAAGGTTTTTAAGGTATCAGCTTCACTAGAGATACGGACATCTTTGGGGCACCATTATTTTGCCAACCCCAGCCGATCCACTTTTTAACTTTAAAACTTGAAGCCATGTTGATTTGCTGAGATTTCTGCCCTTGGAACGTGGAGAGCAGAGCATTAAACCCTATCTACACAGCGACATCAATAGTGCTTACCTACCCTCTTCTAGTTCCCCATCATAATGCACAATCAGAGTCGTTTACAGAACTCTAGCCGTAGATGTGAGATTACCCTACGCCATGGAACAGGCACACTGCAGAAACAGGGTCTAGCTGTACAGAAGCATTTACTTTCAGACTCAGCGGTGAGGAATCTCATCGTTGTTGGAGGTGCCGTGTCCCGCCTCCTAGTTCAGCTCCAGAAGTTCAGTGTCAGCCTGTGACGCCGTCACCCGATGTTGACCCAGCGCCGGACAGAGCTTGGTGAATACGTGGTCCTCTGCTGGCCTGTTGGGAGACGTCTGTGAAGCTGTGCTGGGTTAACAGTGAAAAGCAGAACCAGAGAAGACCTTATAGCTTAATGTGCAGACAGAAACCTTCCAGGCTCAGGTCTCCTTTAAGCCGACTCGAAATTCACGGTGTCTTTGCTGCCAAGAAGGCAGATGGGCCCTTGTCACTGCAGAAGGAAGTGGTGTTAGTTCATAGATTATGAAAGCAACTCTCGTTGAACGTGCACGTTGTATGTGTGCGTGGTTGCTGGTTTTTCTAGAAAGTGCTTATGGAAACTTTTTGGATGGATTTAGGTCTCACTATTGCAGTGGTCGAAGTAAAGAAGGTACTTATTTGTACTTGCGACTGATGTTTCTTTCTTTTTTTAAGTTGCACTTCAGGCAGTTGGAAGGTTTTGAAGGGAAAATAACTTATACATTACAGCTCGTACTTCTGAGTACTGAAATGATGTGGAGAAAGCTCATCCATCTCCGTGATAATTATCTCAGCAATCGTAGCTGCTTCGTCCGTGCCAAGAGTGCGAAACTTGGGAATGAGAAATTTCGTGTGTCGCGGAGGGAATGTGGATGAGTCAGCCTCGATTTGAAGATGCACTGACACATCTGTGTTAGACCTTGATGGACTTGACCGTCGTAGGTCAAAGGCATTTTGAAGTTTAGACCAAGTCCCGCTTGGAGGAGGAAGTGTAGTGTTTAAGAGAAAGGCCTTTGGAACAAGGGTGGTTTGACTCTATAGGTAA
>PVKE010041483.1:0-14144 GCA_004027555.1 Craseonycteris thonglongyai | reverse complement strand
CTTTGTAGTACAGATAAAAGTCAGGCAGTGAGATGCCCCCAGCTTTATCCTTTTTTCTTGGGATAGCTTTTACGATTCATGGTCTTTTGTGGTTCCATACAAATTTGATGATATTTTTATCTATTTCTTGAAAGAATTACTGTCGGATTTTGATGGGAACGGCATTGAATCTGTATATTGCTTTGGGGAGTATGGCCATTTTAACTATGTTAATTCTTCCAATCCATGAACATGGAATGTCTTTCAATTTCTTTGTATCCTCTTTAATTTCTTTTAAGAGTGTCTTATAGTTTTCAGTGTATAAGTCCTTCACATTCTTTGTTAGATTTATTCCTAGGTATTTCATTTTTTTGTTTGCAGTGGCAAAGGGAATGAATCTTCTCATCTCTCTTTCTGAAGTTTCATTGTTGGCATACAAAAATGCAGTTGATTTTGAGACATTTATTTTGTATCCTGCAACTCTACTATATTTGTCTATTATTTGTAATAGATTTCTGATAGAGTCTTTAGAGTTTTCTATATACAGGATCATGTCATCTGCACAGAGTGACAGTTTAAATTCTTCTCTCCCGATTCTAATACCTTTTATTTCTTTATCTTGTCTGATTGCTCTGGCTAGAACTTCCAGAACTATGTTGAACAGCAGTGGTGACAGGGGGCATCCCTGTCTTGTTCCTGATTTTAGGAAAATAGGCTTCAGCTTTTCCCCATTCAGTATAATATTTGCTGAGTGTTTATCATATATGGTTTGGCCGAAATTTTAATGAATCTATAGACCTTTTTGGAAAGAATTGTCATCTTGACAATATTGAATCTTCTTATCCATAAACAGTATATCTTCATTTACCAAGTTCTTTGATTTTTTTATTCAGCATTTTATATTTTACCTCATATAAATCTTGTGTGTATGTGTGTGTGCATATATATACCTAAGTTTTTTAATTTGGGGATGCTAATATAAATGAGATTATGTTTTTAACTTCAATTCTACTTTTTATTGATGGTATATAGGAAAGCAATCGACTGTTTTTTTGTGTGTGGGTATTAATCTAATATCCTGAAATCCAGCTGAAATTGCTTATTAGTTTTATAAGTATTTTTGCTGATGCTTTTGGATTCTCCGCATAAACAATCATGTCATCTGTGAACAAAGACAATTTCATTTCTTCCTTCCTACTCTTTTATTTTCTTTAAATTTCTTATTGCATTAGATAAGACTTACAGTATAATGTTTGAAAAACAGTACTGAGAGGAGATAACTATGCTTTTTTCTTGATCTTACTGGGGAATTTTTAAGTTTCTATGCATTAAATATGATGTGAATTGTGGGTTTTTTGTAAATATTTTTTATCAATTTGAGGAATGCCTTTGTATTCTAAGTTTACTATGAGTTTTTATTATGTATTTGTGTTGGATTTTGCCAAATGCTTTCTCTGCATCTATCGATATGATTGTGTGATTTTTCTTCTTTAAACTACTGATCTTATATATTATTATATAAATTGATTTTACCCTGTTGAACCAGACTTACATATCTAAGAGAAAACCCGGTTATTCTAGGTATATACCATATTTCTTTTCTGTTTATAAGATATCCTTCTGTGTAAGACAACCCCTACTTTTCTAACCCAACATTAATGAATCAACACATGGGTTACTCCCACGTATAAAATGACCTGCAATTTTTGATCTAACAATTCTAGACAAAAGTATCATCTTGTACACAGAAAAATATGGTAATTCTTTTTATATATTGTTGGATTTGATTTGCTAATATTTTGCTGAGGATACTTGCATCTATGTTTATGAGAGATATTAGTCTGTAGTTTTCTTATAATATCTTTGTCT
Source organism: Craseonycteris thonglongyai (assembly GCA_004027555.1). Lineage (NCBI taxonomy): Eukaryota > Metazoa > Chordata > Mammalia > Chiroptera > Craseonycteridae > Craseonycteris > Craseonycteris thonglongyai. The sequence continues at coordinate 12,296 of PVKE010041483.1, read as the reverse complement.
GGTTTTTATGTTAGAGAATGAATTAGGAATTATTCACTTTGGTTCTACCGGTATATTCTGAAAGATATTATTGAGAACTGACATAATTTCTTTATATGATTGTTAAAATTCAGCAATGAACCATTTGGCTCTAGTACTATGTGTTTTGGAAGGTTTTCAGTCATTGTTTAAGGTTCCATTTCTTTAGTAGATATAGACCTATTCATATTGTTTATTTTATTTTTTGTGAGTTTTGGCACATTGTGTCTTACAAGGATTTGCTCTATTTCATCTCGGTTTTCAAATGTGTGAACATAGAGTTAGTAATAGTATTTCTTTATTATCATTTTATTGTCCATGGAATCTGTAGTGTTCCTTCTTTTATTTCTGATATGAGTAATTTGTGGGTTTTTTGTTTGTTTCTTAGCCTGCTTAGAGGCTTACTAATATTACTGATCTCTTCAAAGAACCAGTTTTTGGTTTTATTGTTGTTTTTCTTTCCATTTCCTTTTTAAATGTCATTGATGTTTACTCTAATTTTTATTATTTCTTCTGTTCTCTATTTTGGATTTATTTCCTCTTCTCTTTCTAGTTTCTTAGAGTGAAGCTTAGGTGATTACATTCTAGATCTTTCTTCATTTTTAATATATGCAGTCCATGCCATAAATTTTACTTTAATCACTGCTTACCCTTTATCTCAGAAATTTTGACAAGTTGTATTTGTATTTTTATTTAGTTCAAAGTATTTTTAATTTTTATTGAGATTTGTTCATTGACCCATGTATTATTTGGAAGTGTTATTTAATCTCCAAATATTTGCAGATTTTTCCAGCTATTTCTGTTATTGATTTCTAGTTTAATTCTATTTGGTCTGAGAGCAAACATTATATTATTCCTATTTTTTTAATTGTTAGAGTGTGTGTTATGGTGCAGAATGTGGTATATCTTGGTGAAATGTTCCATGTGATCTTGAGAAAACATATATTCTGCTGATGTTAGATGAAGTTATCTATAGATATCTATTATACACTTTTGATTGATGGTGTTGTTGAATTTAACTATGTTCTTACTTATTTTTTGCCTACTGTGTCTATCCATTTTAACAGAAACATATCGAAGTCTCTCCAGATCTAATAGTGGATTTGTCTGTTTCTCTTTGCAGGTCTATCAGTTTTTGACTTACGTATTTTGGCTCTGTTCTGAGGCACATATGCATTAAGGATTATTATGTCCTCCTGGAGAACTGACTCCATTATCTTTAGGTAATATTTGTCTTTATTCATGGTAACTTTCATTTGTCTAAAGTCTGTTCTGTCTGAAATTAATATAACTATGTCTGCTTTTTTTTTTATTACTGTTGGTATGTTATATTTTTCTTCATCCATTTATTTTTAATTTACATCTGTTGTTACATGTAAAGTGACTTTTTTTTTGTAGGCAACATGTAATTGGGTCTTATTTCTTGATCCACTGTGACAACCTCTGTTTTTTAATTGGTGTACTCTGATGATTGGTATTCAAAGTAATTTATTGATATAGTTAGTTTAATACCTACCATGTATGTTAACAGTTTTGTATTTTTTCCCTTGCTCTTTATTATTTCACATTCCACACATTTTTTTGCCTTACGTAATGTTATTTGAGCATTTTATATAACTCCATTTGCTCTCCTATCTCATCATATGTTATACTTAAAAAATTTTTTTTATCAATTGCCTTTGAATTTACAATTATAGTGGTAAATATTCTAAGTTCACTTTCAAGTAACACTATACTGCTTCACAGGTAGTATGAGTGTTCTATAATAACAAGATAATTTAATTCCTTTCTCTTCTCTCATATCACAGCTTTCATTCACTTAAATTATACATAAGCATATATATACACACATGATTAAAAACACTGATGCTATTAATATTTTGAACAAATTGTTATCTTTTAGAGCAATTAAGAAAAATAAAGTTTTATTTGCTTTGAACTTATTTCTTTGCTAATGCTCTCCCTTTCATTACGTAGATCCAAGTTTCTGAGTTTTTAATTTTCCTTCTCTCTAAAGAATATATTTTAACACATCTTATAAGTCAGGTCTATGGAAAAATTTATTCAATATTTGTTTGAAGAAGTCTTTTTACGTTTTTAAGACTAATTTTACAAAATATAGAATTCTTAATTTGTGAGTTATTTCTCTTAATACAAATTTCACCCCATTCTCTTCTTGATTGCCTGGTTGCTAAGAAGTCAGATGTAACTCTTTTCTTTGCTCTTCTATTTATAAGATATTTTTGTTTTTTAATCTGACTACTTTTAAAATTTTGTTCTTTATCTTTGATATTTTTGGAGTTTGAAATTGATAAATCTGGGTGTAGTTTTGTTTTGTTTTATTTTTTGTTATTTATCTTGCTCAGTGGTCTCTGAAATTTATGGATCTATGGCTTGGTGTCTGACATTAATTTCAGAAAATTTTCAATCATTGTTGTTTGAAATATTTCTTCTGTTTATTTCTTCTCTCATTTTTCTGCTGGAAGTCACATTACTCATATGCTACACTTTTTGTGGACTGTTCTGAGATATTTTGTCTTTTTTTGTTTGTTTTGGTTCTTGATCTTTATTCTTTTTGCTTTTCCGCTTGGGTGGTTGTTTTATATCTTCAAGCACAGATATTTCCTCCTCAGCCATGTCTCGTCTACCCATAAAACCATGAAAAACATTTTTCAGTTTTGTCACATTCTTTTTTTATCGCTAGCGTTATTTTTTCTTAGAATTTTTCTCTCCTTATATTGCATTTCTGCATGCTATGTATTTTATCCATTATATCATTTAGCATCTCAGTCAATAATCATTTTAAATTTCTACTCTTACAATTTTAACATCTCTGCCATGTCTGAGTGTGGTTCTAATGCTTGTTTTATGTCTTTAAGTGTGTCTGATCATTCTTTCCTTGATAATCAGACATGACGTACTGGGTAAAAGATGTATTGTGAACATAAGCCTTTAGTCATGAGGTGAGAAAATGTTCATGGAGGGGAAGTGTCCTAACCTCCCTCAACTCGGTTTCAGTCTTTTAATGAGCTGGTACCTGTGGACTGTGAACCTCACATGTGTTTCTCATTTTTGTTTTTGTTTGTTTGTTTTTTACTCCCGATTTGGAGGGACAGGATGGCTAGAGTGGCCTAAAAATTAAATAATTTTCTTCTTCTAGTTCAGTTAGGGTGTAATAAAACCCCAGAAGTTTAGACTGAGCTTAGTTTCTTCTGAGAGCAGACTTTAAGAGCAGAGTACTTTGGTTTGTTTTAAAATTTTTGTTTGTTTGTTTTTTTGTTTCCCCACTCTCTTGCCAAAAGCACAAGGAAATGTTTATCCAGTATTTATTGTGAGAACCTCACCAGGCTCGTAAAGGTGAAATGCATGAAAGTGTGGGAATCCCTTATGACTGGATTTCCTGGAGTCTTTGTCTTTTAAGCTTGTCTGTATTGAATTTGTCAGTTACGGTTCAGGTTTCCCAATTTGGGTACTGGTTCCTGTGGAGGTTTATGTTTATGGGTTTCTGCTCTAGTATGTCATAATTCTGTGCATTTACCCATCTCTCTAATTTTGGGGACAGTGATCTGCCCTGTGACTCTACCTCTCTGATGGAATTGAGAGTTGATATTTTTCTAGCTCATTTAGATTTTTACCTGTTAGCACGACATGGCAGCTTCTACCTTTTTACCTACTGTGTTGGAAATGGGAAGTCTGAGACACATTTTAAGAGTGGCTATAATACACACACACACACACACACACACATGCACACACATATATACACATATATATATTTAAACATGTTCATTAATCAATCTCTTTTTGCTGTCATATACTTTTTTTTTAAGATTTACTTTATTGTTTTTGAGAGGTGTGAGAGAGAGAGAGAGAAAGAGAGAGAAAGAGAGAAGTAGGGAGGGTCCAGATCAGTCTCCATAGTTGTGCATTGTTAGTTGTGACATGGTTTCATTCCATACAGGTGAATGTGGTGCTGTGCAAGGCAGAGCCAAATTGGGGGGCCTCCTGCATGAGTGGCAAGAACCTCCACTGCAGTGCTTGGTGTTTACCAGTTGCGTTGCAGTTCAGCATATAGATTGGCAGGGGCTGGGGCTGGGGCTGGGATTTGATCCCTGGACTTCCTGGTTGCAAGGCAAGTGTTCAACCTGCTCATCTGTCCTGGCATCCTATGTCATATACTTTATAAAGTGAAAATCTATTCTAAATTTCTGTATTAGCTCATGCAGTCATAGTTTTAATTTTAGTATATTAGCTATAATTTACAAATATGAAATACTTAGATTTTTCATGTTCCATTTTGAAGAGTTGTGAGAATTTTGTTTCGCATGTAACCAACACCCATAAATAAGAGAAAATATTTCCACTCTTCAAAAAGTGCCCCTGTGTCCTCTGCTACGCAATTTTCCCAATAATACAAGCAACAATATTTATAAATATTTATGGAGAGGTATATACAATATTTATAATATTTATTAAAAGAGATTAGTTTTACCTGTTTTTAGAAATCATCTAAATATAGTCATTCAATATATACTTTTAGTGATCTTTAATTTCACAAAATGCTTGTAAAATTAATCATGTTGCTTCTTGTTTTTATAATTAGCCCATTTTACTGCTGAGTAGGATTTAATTGTATGCATGCATCACAATTTAGTTAGTTATTAATGGACATTTGGTTGATTTCCAGTCAATTTGGGGTTATTATGGATAAGGCAACTATGATTATTTCTGTACAGGTTTTCTTTGACATATGTTTTTATTTATTGTGAGTAAATATCTACAAGCAAGATTGCTATGTTGTAATATTAAAGCAAAGCCAAGGAGTTATCCAAAATGTCTCTACCTTTATTCTTTTCCCAGCAAGGTATGAATATTTCCATGGTTCTACATCCTTGCCAGAATTTGATACTGTCAGTTATTTCTATTTGACTCATTCTAGAGGATATCTCTCTTTAATTATCCCTCTCTCTTTTTTATTTTATTATTATTATTTTTGGCAGCCATCCTTTTAGTAAATAATTTCAATCTATTCTACTTTTAAAAAGTTTTTTAAAACCATTCTATAGTTCTTTCAAGTGCATCTTTGCTAACTTAAAATTTTTTTTTATTTTTACAATTTATTTTATTGTTTTTGACAAAGAAAGACAGAGAGAGAGAGAGAGAGAGAAGGGAGAGGACCCAGAGAAGTCTCCATAGTTGTGTGTCATCAGTTTTCAACATAATTTCATTCCATGCATGGGGGGGGAGGGGGGAGGTTTGGGCGGAGGCCGCAAGGCAGGAACCAGGCAGGGGTCTCCTGCACGGGAGGCATGCCCACATGAGCTGGGGGCCAAACTGGGGCCTCCCATATAGGAAGTTCACTCTTGCGAGAACTGCACTGGGGGGCACACACCAATTCAACATATGGTTCTGCATGGGTTGCAGCTGAGATTTGATCCTTGGACCCTGAAACTGCAATGTGAGCACTTAACCAGCTGAGCCATCCCAGCATCCTTAACTTAAATTTCTTAAATCAACACATTATCATTTTTTTGATGGTGTCATTTTTTTTATCCTCTATACAACTAGCACAGCTCTGGATATCATCAGGGGCTAAATATATATTACATTCTTAAATCATAAAATTTTGAAATAAAAGGATCATTATTTGGGCAAATGCTTTGCTTTTCAGTGACTGCAAAATATTCAGATAGTACCAAAGGTGCAATACTCAAATTACACAATGGCTGAGTTGAAATGAGAAAGAATATGCTAGGTTGTACCAGGCTGCTTCTCTTCATAGATTAATAGGTAATTTTTTTTCAACTCTGATGCTTTTAAGAATTAAAAAGTTAAGGACATGAAGAACATATCCTCAGGAATCCTTGCCACCCTCTTACAGCTACTGTGTTTTGCTACCTTGACGTTCATGACAACTATTCCATCCTAGAAAACAATCTCAAAGTTGGATTTTTTTTTAATGCAGTGAACAACCTCAAAGTTTTATTTAGGGTGCCATAAGGAAAATAAGGGCTTGCTCCAGTTTTCTCAAATGTTATATATTAGTTAATATGTAAACAATACATTTGAAGTCTTTCTTTTATTATATATAGTGTATATTTTATTGCAATAGGCCCTAAAAAAGAAAGTATAACTCACTTCTTGAAAATTGTGGCAACCACCAGATAAGCTTGTGACATGAGGCACATCTCGTAAGACGAAGGTCTTTGCCAGTCTTACAAGAACCCAGGAAATCTGAACAAATCAGATGTCTACCAATTCTATCAGAATTTCAGACTCTTAAATTACAACATCAGCATGTATTGCTATTCATGTCTTTTCTGTTATTCATGTCCTTTTACATGTAATAAATGGCACATAAATTAGACACAAAAGAAAATTTCAAATTCTATGTTTAAAAATTAGGCATTATTCATGCATCACTCAGTAATGCCTAATTTTTAAATATAGAATTTGATGCATGAATGATGTGATGTGGACTTGTACATCTGTAAACTATCTAATTGTTACCAACTAATGTAACCTCATCAAATTTAACAATAAATTAAAAAAAAAATTAGGCATTAGAGCATTTTCTTTTATTTCTGTGTATTCTACTTTTTTTTTCTAATTTTTTAAAGATTTATTCTTTATTGTTTGAGTGATGGTGAGAGAGAGAGATGGAGACAGACACAGAAACAGAGAGAGAGAAGTGGAGAGGGTCCAGAGCATTCTCCACTGTTGTGCATAACAGTGTGACACAGTATCATTTCACATAGGTGGATGTGGGGCCGCACGGGGTGGGAACTGAACTGGGGGCTTCCCACATGGGAGGCGAGAATCTTTGCCACTGAGCCATCTTAGTGGTTACCAGTTGTGCCGAAGTTACACATAGGGGGTTTGCATGCCCTGGGGACGGGATTTGATCCCCGGACCTCACAGTTGCAAAGCATGTACTCAACCTGTTGAGCTATCCCAGCATCCCCTAAATTCTATTCTTTTAAATAAAATTACTATGAATAATTCAGAGCATGCCAGAAATTATAACAATGATGATGAAAAGCCTGGAATATGAGTAGAAAATTGTTTACTAGAGCGGTTATTGTTTGAAAATCTGTTAATCTATTACTTCAATTTATCTGTGCCATGAATCTTGGAAGAGATACTTTTGTAAACATACTTTTCATAATTAGTATGTAAAGACATGTTTTAAAATCTGACAAAATATCTCATAGCATCTAAGTTCAGATGCATCTCTTTTTTTTGTGACTCATAGACTGGGATCTGGCTATTTTTTACACTGATAGCAGTTTCATTGCTTTATGTTTTAAAGCCTCTGATGCAGTTAACAGAGGATCTTGCTGTATTGTCATTGATTCTTACAAGCCTCAATCCCCTCCAAACAAAACAAAGGTGTTACAAACTATTCTGTTGAAACTCTATTTCTACATTTGGAGTCCTTGAATTTTATTGAAGTTCTTTCTAGGAGATGCTGAAAGGCCCAATATAGTTGACATCACATTATGCTGAAAATTCTGTGGTAAATATAGCATTTTTACCCATTATATAAAATATTTCCCCATTCTGTCAAATGACCTATAAAATGTACATGGAAAGATATTGCTTGGTTTCCACTTAATCACCTGCTGTGTCATTGCACTCCTTGGGATTTAAAATGCTATCCTAGTGTTATAAAGGCAAGATGTGTTTTGTGGCTGGGAACCAAAGGCCAATGCTTATAATATCCTTAATGTACAATTGTAGAATAATAGAAAACCCTCAAGGTGAATATTGTTGCTGATCTTGAAGTTCAGAATTTTTGGAAACAAAATAAACACTGAGAAAGAAAACAGTAAATTCATTTTATTGCCAATGGCATGACAGATAAGGTTATGACAAGATGTCAGTGAGGTAACAGCATTGTCGTTACACATCTTAAATTCATTTGTGATTCTTACCACATTTTTCACAATATCTCATAGCAAGAATTAGCATTAAAATTTTTAATATCCAGTTATTATCCATATGATAATAGCCCAGAGGAATCATGCATAATTTTACCCTTTTAACCACTAGTCTATGTTACCTCTGTGTATTACTAGAAAAGATAGACACTAAAAATCTTTTTATAAATTTTTATAATAAAAATTATTTATTTTAAATTCTACAAATGATTGGTATGATATTTTATTTTATTAAAATTAGTATATGCTGAGTTCATCACATAACAACTTTAGTCCTAAGTGTATACTTTTGTATTGAGGTTTTAGGGCCCAGGATAGCAAGGAGTGGTTTATTTCTGGTATTTGGCAACTAATACTAATGTGTATCTATACCGATCTATAGGTAAAAAATAATTACACTTGTAACCTATTAGAAGTATTTTCCTGGATATCTGGGAAAAAATGGTTAAAAATTTCAATCTCATATATATGTATACTGAAAAAATTTTAAAATAAAAGTTATTCAGAGAGTTCATAGGTGCAGTTTTTAACACTTATTGACATTTAACATACCGGTATATAAAGTATACACACCATAAGTTTACAACTTGATGCAATTATACATGTGTACACACATATAAAATCAAAGGTACATTTAATAAAATATTACATTTTTATTATTTTATTATATAACAAAAAAATCTAGCCATTTTTTTAGTAAGCAGGAGAAATGGGTTTAACTAAGCAAATCTGCTTGGGGATATGGCTAGAGTCCACAAGTGATGGTCAGTTTTATGCATCACCTTGGCTAGGCTACAGTACCCAGATATTCACTACCCAGATAAACACTAATCTACACTGTGCTGTGATGGTATTTTGTAGATAGGATCAACATCTACAATCAACTGACTTTTAATAAAGGAGATTACTCTTAATAATCTGGGTGAGCCTTGTCCCATCAGTTGCTAGGCCTGGAGAAAAGAACTGAGGTTTCCCTGAGAGAGAAATTTGGTCTGTGCACTATAGCATCAGGATATGAAATGAAGGATTTTGTGAAAGATATGTTCATATAAACTTATAAAAGGTGATGACTCAGCTCCACAGTAACTTTAGTTTCAGATGTTTTTGATGCGGAAAGGATCTTCTTTGTTCCTGAGTTCTAATTTCCTCCACTTTTGTGGTTACTCTCAGCACAGATTCTATTGCATGCCCATTTACCCCTGTTTATTCTTAAATGGTGGGTTTGACAAGAGTGATTTTTTTAAAAGATTTATTTTATTGTTTTTGACAGAGCGAGACAGAGACAAAAAGAGAGAGAGAGAAAGGGGAGGGGCCAGAGCAGTCTCCATAGTTGTATGTCACCCACTTCCGAGGCTGTAGTCTTATACAGCGAATATAGGCCTAAACCTATGTTTTAACTGTAAAATTAGGGGGTCGTCTTATACGCCCGGTCGTCTTATACGCCGGAAAATACGGTAGTTTTGTTCCACACAGGTGGGTGGGGGCCACATAGGGCAGGAACTGGGCTGGTGGCCTCCCACATGGAAGGCACGTTCCCTCGACCCAGGGGTTTAACTGGGGGAAGGGAGGTGAGAACCAAACTGGGGGCCTCCACATGGGAAGCACAACCCAATTCAGAATATGGGTCCACATGGGCTGGGGCCAGGATTCAATTCTTGGTCCCTGGGTCTACAAAGCAAGCGCTTAACCCATTGAGCCATCCTGGCTTCCCCAAGAGTGAATATTAAGCCATCTTTTCCACTCTATGCTCTCTTTCTAGGTAACTTATCCATAATTGTGGGTAAAATTGTAACCATATGCTAATGATTTCCAAATAGGCTCATCAGCCCAAGTCCCTTTTCTTAGACATGAACACACATACATAACTCTCTGGCTGACATCTTCACTTTAATATCTGCAAGTTGCATGAGAATCAACATGCTCAAAAACCAGCTCTTCACCTTTTTCACCAATAGCTGCCTCACAGCTATAGTTCCTTCATTGTCTTGGAGCCTTTGGAAATCAGAGCAAATGCATATATGCCAATAAAAGAGAACCATTGAGAAATAAAATTTGGTCAGGAGAGTAGAAATAACCATATTTAGCACCTCTTCCGCAGCATATTTGAGTTTTAAGACTAATCCTTTTACTCTAAAAACCAGCTTCATCAGCACCATTGTAAATATTGCAATGCTTTTATTTTGAGTCTTGGACTTTGTTCTAAAAAATCACAAATAATTTAATTTTGTGTGCAGTTATACAAAATACCAAAGGTAACAGATCTGAACAATGACGAAACTTTTCAAACATTAGTTTACTTAATTATCATAACAGTTCTTTAAATAGCTAATAAATATTATCCCTATTTTGTAGATAAGGCAATGCAGGCACAGAGAAATAAAGTATCTTCTCTAAATTCATACAAGGTAGTAGTAGATTTAAGATTTAAGTCTTGATGTGTCTGACCCAAAAGTCCAATAGCTTTCAACTTCATGAATCTAGGAATTGCCATTGCCTTTTTTGACTTATGGTTTAAGGTTTGTATATTCAAGAATAACTTCGCTAATAGAATTTTTTGAAAAATTGAACCTAGAGTTCACATTATACAGTCCTAGAAATGGTAACATTAAATATCTTATGTAACATAAAATTTCATTGAAATGTAGATTTGTTTTAGCAAAAATATTGTATTCTAATGTAGCAACTCTCTCAGGCTATCTTCGGAATAATGTGTGCGTCCAACAGAGTTGAGTGCGTGTTTAACATGTCATGATTTTTTTCTGTTTGACTATATTTTTGTCATGTTGTCTTAGATTCCACAGCCAACTGTACTTTTACCCAAACTATATTAGCTCATTTGAAAATGTTACTATTAACTTATTCTTCCAGAGCATGACTCAATAAAATATCCTGTGGAGTTAAAATGAGAACAATACATTTTATTTTTCTTTATACAGCTGAAGCTTATTCAATAAGATTTTCTAATGAAAAGAAGATGTTTTCCTCTCACAAGTTTGAAAATTACAAATACCTCAATTCTTATGCAATAAAAGCTGTCATTATCTCTATCAATAATAGTGCCATTTAAAACAAGCAAGAATTAAATATTTTTGATTTTGAAAATACTAGGATTTCTTTTTCCCCACAGTCCCTATGGCTTACTTGTTTCCAGATATCTATTTAGTATTTTCTTTATAGAAATAGATTGTTTATCACCAACCACTTTATAGACTACTGTCAGTTGCCAATTGTCTATGGCCTCTTCTCTCAATCCTGGAAAACTTTAAATTAAGTAGCAGCTCCTGCTTCAACTGTGAACCAGACAAATGCCACCCCCCACCCCTCTCCCAAAACTCCATGCCTACTACCTGCTGTTAATTTCATTTTTTTGTGTGTCTACTCTAACATTATATCTGATTCTTCAAAAAGTGTTTTTAATAAGAAGAAAACACAAGTAAATTGACAAGTATAAACCAGAAAATTGAATAGATCCCAGGAATATATATAAAAGTATAAAAGCGTAATCTTTGATCAAAATGTTTGTCTGTTTAAAGTAAAGTTTCTATTACCTTTTTATATGTTATAATGGCTAAAAGAAAAAAGTATTTTCCTTTTTCTTTCTTTTTTTGGATGTTAAAATTTCAACAAAAAATAGTAACATAGTAGAAATATACTCATTTGATAGCTGGATTCAGATTATGGTCACAAAATCATCACCTGAAAATTATATTTCATATAGTTTTGTACTTATATAATACTGTAAGAATGGCCAGTATTAGGAAGATTATACATAATTTTCTCAACTAAAATTAGGTTATCTATACCTATGCTTTATTTGTCTGTTAACTCTATTATTGGAAAAAGATTTTCTTATTAAGCTCTCTAATTAAAAGAAGTAAAAATTCTACATAGATTTCATTTAGATATGTTGCATATTTCAATTTCTTTATTTCTAATTAGTACATATATACAATCAAGCACAATACTTTTATATAACACATGTTCTATTCAAATGTTGTTAAAATGCCCCTCTGAAAAAGTGGCATTTTGAAGATGCCACATCATTTGTCCCCCTTAACAATAATTTCCTTCATATAATATAAACAATGAAAAAGTTTGACAGTAAATATAGATAATTATTAAAATATTCCACATGGAAGAGGCTTTCTGGTCTCTTCCCTTAACTTCAAAAATAAATTGATTTAGCTTGAATTATTTAGATTCTATATCTCTTTTATTTATTTATTTATTTATTTATTTATTTTTATTTTTGACAGAGCGAGAGAGATACAGAGACAGAGACAGAGAGAGAACTGAACTGGGGGAGCTCCCAGTTCAGCATATGGTTCCGCACGG
>PVKE010041482.1:0-14145 GCA_004027555.1 Craseonycteris thonglongyai | reverse complement strand
ACTATGGAGACTGTTCTGGGCCCTCCCCCTTCTCTCTGTCTCTGACTGTATCTCTCTCTCTCTGTCAAAAACAATAAATAAATCTTTAAAAAAAAAGAAAAGAAAAACAAACCAGAAATACCAGAGAAAAATCAATGAACCCAAAAGCAGTTCCTCTGAAAATATCAAATAAATTGATAAATCTCTGACTAGACAGTCTAGGAAGCAAAAAAAAAAAAAAAAAAAGAGAAGACATAAATTACCAAAATCAAGAATGATAAAAGGCAGCTAATACCCCATGCCAGGCTGAGAGAAATGAAAGACCTAAATTTATTCCCTAAATATATGAAGAGATATACTATGCTCATGGGTCTAAAGACTCAATAGTGTCGTGTCAGTTCTCTGTAAATGGATCTATATATTCAATGCAATATCAATCAAAATCCCAGCTGGTTCTTTAACAGAAACTGACAACTGATTCTAAAATGTATACAGAAAGGCAAAAGAACTAGAGTGGCCAAAGCAATTCTAAAAGAAGAGTACAAAGTTGGAGGACCTGATTTCAAGATAAAGTATAAATGTATAATAATCAAGACAAAGTGGTTTTTGAGTAAGGACAGATATATAGGTTAATGGAACATAATAAAATCTAGAAATAGATGCATATATATACTGATCAATTAATTTTCAATAAAGGTACCAAGGTAATTAAATGGAGAAAAAATAGTTCACTCAACAAATACTCCTGGAACAACTAAATATGCATATGCCAAACAAACAAACCTTGACCTTTACCTCACACCATACACAAAAGATATAGAAAAGACAGTGCCTAATACTGAAGCTGAATGAGAAAGCAGATTTCAGGAGCAGAACTGGTCATATAATGATTAGATGCTCCAGATTGTTTGGAATTTGACAAATTAAGTCTAAAGGGCACTCATGATATACTTTCACAGTTCTGTGCTGAAACAAAATGGAAAGTGAAATGAACGCCAATACAATTATACAGTTATTTTACATTCATGTAGCCACCTGACTCCATATTATGTTTAAATTACCCATCAGAAAACATATGACATTGGCAAATGGAAAAATTAAATGTTCAGAACATCTGGCCAAACAAAAATCAGGATCATTTATACAAAATAACAGATGGAAAGGGCTTTCAAATTTATCCTAATTCACCCATATCATTACAGAGACAAGGAAAAAGAAACTCAGAGAGCTGTAACTTCTTTTTTAAAAAATAACATGCAGGGACAAGAACCTAGATCAGGGGTGGCGAACCTTTTGGCGATTGAGTGCCAAAGTATAGGAAATAAGAGTATACTCGCTCGGCTAACATGCCAACCCATCAAGTGAGATAGAGGTATCGATTATTTTTATGTCTATAAGAGCATAAACAATAATTTTTTAAATGGTATTCACAGCTCTGCATGCCAAAATAATTGCTCCATGTGCCACTTTGGGCACACGTGCCATAGGTTCACCACCCCCGACCTAGATATTTTCATTGATTTTAGAGTATGTGGAGATTAGATAATTTTCTTCCATTCTTAGAAGAAATAATTATGCTTGGGACCTGTTTTCCTCTTCCGGGTTTTGACATCAACAATCACAGCCCTGTTCTTCTCAGTAAAGTGCTTCAAGATGATCACATTATGTGGTTCATTGGCATTATCCACATAAACACAGCGGGTCCCCACACAGAGAACCTAGAACATGAAAGAGAGACAGAAAAGACAACTCAAATAGCACACCGAGACAGGAAAGAGCACTTAATTAGACAAGCTCAGCCCCTTTTGCTTGTTCTTCTCATTTCTAAGTCCAGAGCCTGACACAGGCCGGGCACAGAACTGGTATAAGGACTTGAGGAATGAAGAAGCCATGATTTCCTTTTCCCAACCAGTTGGGAGACATGAAGATTAGAAATGATTTTAGGGGATGCTGGCATAGCTCAACAGGTTGAGCGCTTGCCTTGCAACTGCAAGGTCCAGGGATCTCTGGCCCTGGCCCATGCAAACCCATATACTAAAGTGGGGCACACCTCCCATGTGGAAGGCCCCCAGTTCAGTTCCCACCCCAGGTGACCCCACATCCACCTGTATATGGAATGAAAAGAAACTGTCAAAATTGATGGTATACAGCTATGGAGACTGCTCTTTCCCCACCCCCCCCACACACACATCCCCACCCCCCACCCTGTTCTCTCTGTCTCTCTCAAACAATGAAATGGAATGGAAAGGAAAGGAAAGGGGGGAAGGGAAAAGAGGGAGGGAGGGGAGGGGGGAAGGAGAGGGAAGGGAAAAGGAAAGGGAAAAGGAAAAAAGGAAAGAAATAAAAGGAAGGAAGGAAGGAAAGAGATGATACATAGATGATAGATAGATAGATCGATAGATAGATAGATCAGGATGAATGCCAAAGTGAAAAACAACTGTACTTTTAAGTGCTTTGTAATTTAATATATTACATTACCTATTATTCAAAGGAAACTACTGGCTAAAAAATGAATCAAATGGCTAAATTGTTAAAAATACAAGTTGAACAAATCCATAATTTTGAAAATATACCCATATTATAAAAGCAAATTATATAACTGAGGAGAAAATACTTCCAAAGGTAGATATGCTACAGAGACTGTGATGTGTGTAATGCAGATTGAAAGAGTTGACCAGGCCTTCAGCGTGAGTACCTGGGGGAAGCCGACCAGCACAAGCAGGGTGAAGATGTTGGTGTGTTTCAACTGGAAAGGCAACTGTTTGATGCAGTGGTCTGTGAAGGTAGCAATGACATCTCGCCACAATGGAACCCCGTTGAGTGACCGCAGGATCTCCGCCATGGAGCATGCCCAGTCCAAGCCCACGCGGCTGGAAGGCAAGGGCTCCATTAGGTGGCAATGCACAGGCTCCAAGCCCCACTCATCAGGGCTCACCACACCCCAAGGCAGGCCCAGAAGCATGCTAAAGGCTATTCGTTCATCAGCTTGACAATGACCAGAATGATGTTTTTCATATAACGGTAAATGGGAAAAAAAGATCTGTTACTCATACTCGTATATATTCAGTCTACAGCTCATTTTTAAAAAAGCTCTATAAAATGTTATACATGTGTGCATGCTTATGCACATTCATGTCAGAAAAAAAGCTTGGAAGGAAGTATATTAATATGGTATAAGCCAGGGTGATTTTTATTCTTCATTTCTGCTTTCCAAATTTGATACTGTTACTTTTATAATGAAGACAGATCTATTTTTTTCAACCTCAAAACCTACATATATTACTCTCAGGAAAAAACAAATCAGAATATATGTTGTCAGAGTTTAATCAGCTGCTTTATTGTGGAATTTAAGCACAGTTTTAATGTCTGTTGCCACACTGCTAATAAAACTAACTCTATTCTCACAAAAGATTCCCAGACAACAGCACTGAAGCACACTGAAATTAATAAACAGTCAGACCACTGACTTAAAGAAATGAACACCAAGGTCGGGTAGAATGGGGGTGGCTACCTGTGCAGACACACAGCTCCCAGGCTGAAGAGCAGGTGGGTGGTCTGCCAGCCGCCTGGCACAAGGGCGCTGTCCCCTGCTGCAAACAGGTTGTGTTTTGCTGAGAGGACCTTGATCACTGCAGCATCTACCTCTGCTGGTAAAAGGCGGATAATTAACTGGCCAAGAAGACCTAGGGTGAGGTGGTAGGTTTCATTCAGGTGACCTGCGTTTGAGATGACAACCTGAAACATGAGCGGGAGGACATGCTCCAGGTCCATCAGGGGGACTGTGGGGTCCTGCCAATAGAGGGAGAAAAATCTCTTCAACACAAAAATCCATGCAATTACACCAACTGAACACTCCATCCCCTTCATGCGCAATATTATTCTCAACTGGCCTAGAGCCAAAGGAATTACAGTGTCTCCCATAAGTGGCTTATGTACAATCAACTGTAACATTAACCTTCTCAGGTATTTTACAATCCTATTTCTAACTTCTAACCCTACCCTCTAACCATACATAGGTGACTGCTTACAAAAAAAATATTTCTCTATGCATACCACCACCCCTCTTTTAAAGAGAAAATGCCATTTGTCTCTTACCAACTTTAAGGGAGGTAACATGGCTGCTAGTAATCCCAAAATCCTCTTCTGGGAACACTCAGCAAACACCTGCTCGGGGTTTGGAGTAACTGCCTTTTCCTCGATGGGCTTCTGAGATGACGCTTCTGAATTTTCAGCATCTGAGTTGTAAAATACCAAACTTTCAGATTTTGCCAGCTTCTATATATGTGTAAAAAGGCAATAAACCACTGCACTGTCCCTGGGCTGCTAGCAAAGAAAGTTGGGACTTTAAAAACCTATTGCTGAGCACATCTTGCTCAAGGAGGCCGACTCTGCTCACACTATTTAAACGTGCAGAGCCTGCCCACCCACTTTTCCTAACCCTTCTGCAGCCCTCCCTTCCCCCAACCCCCCAATTCCCCTGGCCCGGATCTTTTGTGCTCATGGTATTTTACTGCCTTTTAACATACCATGTTGTTGCTATTTATTGTCTACTGTCTGTCTTCACTTCTAGTTTTTTGTGTTTCTCAGTGATAGATCATAAGCACCTAGAAATGTTTCTGGAGTGTGGCAGGCACCCAATAAATACTTGACGAATGAATAAACTATATATGAACCAGGATGCTGATCTGAAGTGGAATCAGACCAAGTCAACTTTGATGACCTGGACCGACGTAGAGTGCCAGACTGTTTTGTGGAGCTCAGGATTATGCATACTGCAGAGACAAGCATCAGGCCCTTCTGAGAGCTGGCCTACACACAGGACAGGATGCCAGGTGCTCTTCCCTGCCATCACATGGGAAAGATCTTGCCTCCCTGGGTGGCCCTGAGGAGGCGGCTGAGTCTCTTCAGCCCAGAGCACCTCCATGTCCCCGTAACCCCAGGCAGGCACCTGAGACCCTCTGTAGCGCAGCCCCTCTCGTTTCACCTTCCAGTGCTCCACTCCCCTACACCTACCAAAAGGACTTCTCCCCTGTATTTGTCTGGGTGTTTCCCACTCTGGGGCCTTTGCTCGTATTGTTCTTTCTCCCCTCAATGCCCTTCCCCACATCAGATCCTAGTAATTTTAGGGTCCCATTCAGCCCTTCCTGTACAAGGCCTGATGTGAATACAACCCGTTCCAGTTAAATACCAGCTACTGTTAACATCGATTACACCTCTCTTCTGGACAGAATCACATTCACCTCAAATTACAGTTACCTGCACCTTTTCCTTAAACCCAAGACTAAGCTCATGAGGGCAGGAGCTATATGTCTATCTGTCTGACTTGGTCCCTGTTTCATCCCCAGGGTTTAGCACAGTTCTTGGCACACAGAAAACATTTAATAAAGTAGGGAATAAACAAGGTAGGAAGGCAGGCAAAGTGAAGGAAAGATGACTTTCAAAGTGTTACCAGTGCCAAAACTAAGAAACCATGCACCCTTGGTCTGCTGGCCAATGTTCAACAGTGCACCAAGAGTTCAGGGGTGGGCATGTATGCATTTTAAGATGAGAGCATAAAGGGAACAGTCAAGTAGTCTTTACCTGCAAGTCCGGTAGGTGTGTTAGCATCTGCAGGGGAGTCTGAAATTTGAGTCTGGCATGAAGAATCCTTCGTTAATGACACATTTTCATCTGCCTTATTTTTCTGCTTGCAATCCAAAGGTCTGCCTTCCTTATGAATATCTCTCTTTGCCTAAAAACAAAGTGGTGAGTGTAAAAGAATTAAGGTTTTTTATTATTAAAGTTTACTCATTAATATTATAACTTTTTAAATCATTAGCCAATCAGTCTTCACCGACTAAAATATTTCAGAGTACTTTCCAGAAATTTATTCACTATGTGTAATGTGTGTAAAGCCTCACAGCAACCCCATTATCACCCCATTTCTTAGATGAGAAAACTGAAGCAAAGAGACTGTGTAAGGTGAACCAAGCCAGCTAGGAAAGAAGAGTCTGCCCTTAAGCTCCCTGCTCTGCTGCCTGGAGTGACAGGCTCTGAGCTCAGCCTGTGCACATGCACAGCAAAGGATGTCACTTACATTGCAGTGTGCAAAGGGGCCTGCGTCTGATGGCTCCTCAGCAACCTGGGCAGCTCCCTTCTCTGGAAGCTCCTCTGATGTTCGGGGGTGCACAGTCACTGGCAGGGCTTGATTTTCTGCAGCAGAGTCACCATCTGGCAACATACCAAGAAGAGCCAGAGCCTTAAGACCTACACAGGAAACAAGAGAATGGTTACAAGTTTTATAGCAAGAGCTATTTCTTGTAAATGCCATAAATCACTTTGCTACTATACGGAAATAGATGGCTGAGTTCTCTACAAACCAAATCCAAGGAGTGCCCCATACAAACCTCCCTAGCTACCCAAATCTATTCAGCAACTGATTCCAGACACCAAAAGTTTGGATAGCAAGGGATACCTGTATTTTATTAACAACAGAAGACTAAAGACACAGTAGGATTGTTTATTTAGAAAATCATAAATATTAACATTTTATAGTAGCCTCACACAACTAGATTTTCAAATTCCCACAGGTAAGTAGATAACAAAATATTAATAGCTATGAAACACTGGTCTTACCACCGGCCACCTGATACAGGCCTGATTTTCCCATTGTGTACTAGACAGAGATACCAATATTCTGAAAGGCACTGAAATGTCTCAGAAGTTTAACATTCATGTTATTTTCTCCTTTGCGCCCCTTGGTAAAGTCTAAATCTATGTATTTTATTAGTCAAATTATTGTAGTGATAAATAGTTCTCATCTAGAATACCACTGTGTGGAAGTAGATTTGTACTCCAGGTTACAAAAAGGCTGCATTCCCTTGGCAAAGTTAAGTCTGGTAGACTCAAATACTAAATACCTCACCCACAGACATCAGAGTCTTAATTATTAATTATTATTTACATCTTCATGTAAATATTTTAAAGAAACTAAATGTCACTTTAATAGCAACATTTCTCTCAAATGCATATGGGAATTTAAAATAAAGTTCCACACCGGGTGAGGCCCTCTTGTGGAAAACTGGATTTTGCCACCTCTAAGCCAATCACAGTATTTCCCTTCTGTTGGGGCTTTTCCTCCACAAGCAGCTGAGGGTTGGCCTGGCCCCTTGCACGAGGTACCATTACTCACCTTTCCCCTGGTGCGCCTTCATGAGGCAGTCCCCGACAAGCTGCATGCACTGGCTCCGCAGGGCGCCGGCGCTGCCTCGGGCCTGGGGCTCCAGCTTTTCACCGTCCACTTCCTCTGAGCTGGCCAGGTGGGCGCTGTAGAGAGCCAGGGCAGCAAACAGCAGCCAGGCGTAGTTGTGGATGTAGGGCTGGATGAGCCTCTGCCGGTCACTGATCCGGATGGTCACCATTGGGTGCACCGTGATACTGTGGGTAGGCAAATGGCTGCAAAGGCAAGATATTTTTAAGGCCAACACACTTTTATGAGGCTCCAAAGAGGAAAATAGGGCCTCGGGGAGCACATGCATGGTCACAACTTGGCAGCCATTACCTCTAAAGGTTGCGTGTAGTTATTAAAAAGTTAAAGATAAGTAGGGGTCCTCACTCAGAAAAATGAACAAACACAAATATTGTAGATATCATTTCAGGGTTTCGTTATAAAGTATATAGGAAAGAAATGATTTTAGGTCTGTAATTTGCTTTAAAATACTTTAACAACAACAAAAGAAAAAAAAATGGAAAGAATACACTGATAAGCACACAGCAAAATATTCCTAATTGTTGAGTCTGGGTAACGAGCATTATAAGGGGGGCGGGGGGGGGGGATTCACTGTAATGATTTCTTTACTTGTGCTTGAAATTTTTTTATAACAAAAGGTCTTTATTATTTTAAAAAAGCAAAGGAATACATGAGGAAAAGGTTATATAGGGCTAGAGGTCACCTGACACATACCCATAGGTGTATTTCTTTGCCGAATAGCATCCATAGCAAAGATCAAAGTCATAGCACACATTGCAATTCATCCTCCGGCCTATGATCAAACCTTGGCAGTGGTCACAGGTAAACTCCATGTTGACCATTTCATGGTCATCTCCATGGCCCTCAGGCTTCACTCCACCTGGGGGAAAAACAGTGTGAAGTGGACCGGGCTAATGGCTAGTTTCCAAACCCAAACCAACCCCAGAGCAGGGCTGTCCCCAATTTATTGCTCAGAACATCAGGGGCCACAGGCATCTTCTGGAGACCAGGGCGTTCTGCCCAGTGTCTCTGAGCATATAAACCATATTCTCAATGCAAAACTTCTTAGCAGTGGTACTGTGGGTTGACCCCCTCTTTCCCAGAATAACACACTATTGATCAAGTAGACTACCAAGTACCATTGTTTGGCAGACACAAGTCCACATGCTAATTTGTGAGCTATCTCCCACAACCCCTCCTCTGACAAATATTAAGCATCTGTTGTATATTCTTGCTAACAGCACTGAGGAGGGGTCAGGTTTTTGTTCTTACTCTTTCATTCCAGAATCAGAGATGAGAACAGACTTCATAACCTCAGACCCAGTGAATGAGAAAGATTACTAGCCATGAAAGACTGACTGCTCTGGCCTCCTTATCACTCCAAGTCCAACGGGTCTCCAAGCCCTGTCATGAACTCTGCTTACTGCTCCTCATGTCTGACCCACTTCTGTTTCCACTGCCATAAACCTTATTCAGACACAAATTCCCTGTCACTACCATGACTGACTTCCTTAGGGACTCTTACATAGATAGGGACACCTTCCTCTAGCATAGCTCCAACCAGATTAATACCCTGCTTGAAAAACCTTCCCCATTGTCTATAGACTCATTCAAATTCCTTAGCCTAATATCTCAGGGCCCCACACCTGGGCCCTACCTGTCTCAGTCCAGCACTCAACTGGACACCTGAGCATGTCTATCTAAACATACAGATGCTCACCTCTCTGTCCCTGAACTTGTCCTGCTTGGATGCTGGCACACCCTCCAATGTTTCCTTCACATCATCCAGTTCTAACTTTCTTCAAAGATCAATTCACATTCCACCTCCTCCATAAGCCTTCCCTGCAACAGTAATTGCTAATACTTCTGAACATCTCTACAACAATCTGTACGGCTCATCTGTAACTCGGCATGCACACTCTTGTACTGAAGTAGACATTTTCTGGCTATGTCCAATCTCCTGCTTCCAGGGCAGAGGTTCTACCTCTTAATAAAACCACACATACACAGAGCACTCAACTGCTCACTATCATCAGACTGCCTTACCTCAGCACCTATGAGTCAAGACTATTCAAGAACTTTTGCAGTATGTTTTGTGTGTGTGTATTTTACTACTTATAAAATACTGCAGATTCAAAAGGAAAAGTAACTTCCAGGAAACTCAGCTGAATGTATATTTCATTAGTCCTGCACACATCCACCACGATGGAAATGGAAGCATATCCTTAGGTAAAGAGCTCTGGAACTTTTTGTCCAGCTGGGGAGATGAGGCTCACATTTGCCAACAAGTCAGACAATACCACTGGGCTGTATTTTTATTTAGTACAATGAGATTTCAAAAAATGACAAGATCATAGAAAACAGATACAATTATTACTTTTGTGTACGGCATACTCAGACCATAAACTTTACCTAGGAAGCAAGTTTTGCAGAGATCCATGTCACTGCACTGCAGGCACCGGTAGCGATGCCAGGGGGCAATCTCATCACACCCATCACAAGAGATGTCCACATTTAATAGGTCACAGTAGCGAGCAATAAACATGTGCATCTATAAGGTGAAATAAACACAATTACCCAACAGACTTTCTGATACAGCCACTAGTCACTCATCAATCCATTCTTTAATAGGTACTTCAGCTATTCCAGACATTGTACTAGGTGCTGGTATTAGGAAATGAAGGAGCTTAGTATCTAGTTGGGAATTCCCTCAAGCAAACAGATAATACCATATAATAAGTATATTAAGGGTTTACAGGGGCATATTCAGGAGGTTTAGAGAACACTAGAAGAGGGATATCCATGGGTGTTAGGAAGGTCAGGTTTTTCAAAGGAGATAATTCCTGAAAGACAAATAGGTATTAGTTGGGTGTGGTTAAGGGGGAATGCCAGATAAAAGCAACAGCAAAATTTACAGGAGATAAAAGGGAGCAAGACATTGGCAATAATATAGTATGCAGAATACGGTACAGAGTGGGGGAATAACCAGATAAAGGTTAAAAGGTTATACCACAAAGGTCCCCATGCTAGTCTAAGGAGTCACCACCATCCTTAAATAGAAGACTAATGTGATCAGATTTGAGCATTCTTTCAGTTCCTCCAGTTACTGAGTGAAGAAGGGATTGAAGGGGGCTAGAGTCAGGGAAACTAATCACAACAGACAACGTTAAAGTAACCTCATGACAGATGATGAGGACTGTCTGAGCAGTAAGTGGGATGGTGAGAGGTGAGCAGATTTAAAAAGTATTAAGGATGCAGATGTAGGAACCTGGGGGACTAACTGGACGTGGGAATCAATAGAAGGGAAGGAACAAGACGAAAACCCAGATTTCGAGGTTGGGTGCTTAGTTGCATATGGTAGTGTTCACAGATACAGGAAACACTGCAAAAGAAGCATTGTTTGCTGGCCTTTGAAAAGAAAAACTTTCTGGGGAGATAGAAAGTGCACTGTCTCATGAACAAACTGTTTTACTGGGAAGTACCTGAAGGCTGCAGTATGTTTTATCTTTACAGACCGGAAATATGGAAAACAAATCACTAAGTCACCATACAATAATGAGTCACAGCAAATAATGCCAAGTCACCTTAGAACTACAGAATGGCCCCCAGTAAGATATAGCATACATGAGAGAAAAACTGCTAAGGCCAAGTTGGTGTGCTCCACCCAAGCACCACAGAGGTGCTCTGTGAGCAAAGTAGCTGGCACATAGTAGGTGTGCAACACTGAGAAAATCAATGAATCTGAGGCAGCAGGTGCCTGGCACAATGGGTTGGTGACAGGTATACACCTCATGTGGGGATGGACATGGCAGGTATCTGAGTTGCATGCCTTTATACATCTGGACCATGTAACTCATTCTGTGTACATATGGCTGCTTCAATTGAAACGTGCCTTCCCGAGGTGCTTGCCTACAGGAAGAGAATGTGCTGCACCAAGGACACCCGAGGCCAGGCCTTTAGCAATTCTACTTCTCACTGTAAATTAATAAACTTGATATTATGCTTCAGCCTCAGGAGCCAATTTTCCATGAGTCTAGTTCTATGGGGAGGGAGCCACTCCTTGAGTGGGGTCAAGCCAGAACTCAGGGTTCCTCAGCTTAAAGACCAGCTCAGTGACAGCAAACTCGGAAGGTGCTGCCTCCCAGAGGGAGCCCACGTGGGAGCCCACATGGGAGTCTGCCTACTGACTTGCCCCCAGGCAGGTCCTTCTTGCCAAACTCCTAGCAAATCACTGCAGGTGACTCTAGTTGAGAGGTCTTACTTTCCTCTGCTTCTCTGGATCTTCCTGGGCTATTTTTTCATACCAGGCCTCAAACATGCCATCCTGACACTCATCCATCCATTCTGAATTCTGCTTGGCATCAGCAAGCTCATCTTCTTCACTCCATTGGCTGAAAGAAGGACACAAAGAAAGAAAAGCATGCCTCTCCCAACAATCCAGAAAAGAGCTGGTTAGCAGACTCTGTGTAACTACAGGTCTAAGATATGGGGCATTTTTAAACTTCTGAAGGGGAGAGGTCTTGATTTGGTTTTCAAAGTCCCAGGATTTGCCAGGTATTTGATAAGTATACACCAACAAAAAGGGCAACAGCCTTTCCATAGCAGACTACCAAGGACGAGGAACCAAAACTTAAAAGGTTTTAACTGCAGGGCATAAATCTACCTGGCAACCATTCATGGTGAACCTACAATGTGCCAGGCACTAGAGCCAAATAAAGTGATTTTTAAAAGTCTAACTTGGTCATGCTCACCACACCCTAGTGGGATCAGCCCACGTGGGAGCCCACGTGGCTCAGGGCTTCAACTCTACTACTGGCTGTTATAAGACCTCGACCCAACCAGCACTTGGCCCTCTCGTGAAGCCAGGATATTACACAGAGAGCCTAGCCCCAGAATCTGTGCTCCAAACCCCTAGGCTATAGCCCCTGCGTTTCATAACCCACTTTAGGAACTGCAGTGCATGGGCATATTCTTACCTGATCACACTGTCATGGGTACTTATATTTTCTTGTGACATTTTCATGAGGAGATCAGGTAACTGAATGTCAACAAAAAAGGTAAGATCACTGGGTTCCCAGCCCATATCCAAAAGATGAAGCAAGGCTGTCTGAACACAGGATAAGGCAGGCAGCAAGGACCTAAAGAGGACATGAAGGTGAAAGTTATCAAAGCTGCCCATCACGACTGGAGACAACAGACATAATGCAGGTCAAAGGCCCAGTCTGACTAGAAGTGGAAAGCACAAGGGAAGTTCAGGTTGCTGGTCTGGGTTTCTTATAATCTCCTCTCAAGTTTCTTATACTCCATATAAACCCTCTTTAATGGACAGCTTAAACAAGAGTTTGGAAAGCTTAGAGTAAGGTTTCCACCCTGCAAGGATTACTATTTGGGACAACTGACAGGAAAGGACTATATAATAAAAATTACCTCTTGAAAAATAGCAATAGCAGGGCCAGCCCCAAATAAGCCCAGGTTATGCAACTTACATGGAGAGAAGAACCATTTGATTTGAGGTTTATACCCAAACCACTTACTATGGAGGAGACTGGAGAGTGGCTTTAAAACTTGTTTTTAAAACTGAACAGAATACATCAAAAACTAAAAATAACAGGTGACAAATTCTTAGATAAACCAAGACCCATCTCCTTTAAAAAAGTGTACACAATATATAGAAAAAGCCTGGGAGAAAGTATACAAATAAGTAAGCATTAGCAATTAGCTCTAGACGGTAAAATTAGGGGTTATTTTCATTTTACTCTTTGTACTTTTCTATATTTTCAATACTGAACATGTCTTTTAAAATTAAAAAAAAAACAGAAATAACTTTTTCTCTAGAAATTATAAAGTTATCCAGTACCTGTCATTTATGCTATTAAATCCTTTTATTGCTTTGACCAAAAAGAGAACAAATCGATAGTAAGTGTCTCGAATTTCTTTGTGTAGATCGGCACCACAGCCCTCCAAGTGTCCAAAATAACTAGAAACAGAGGAAGTTACCAATCACTTAATTGTCAGAACATTATTTACTTAGTCATCATCATTCTTTACATGAAAAAGAGCCGAAGAAGAGGCAAGCTGAACCAAGTGGCACAGAAACTTAAGTAAATACAAATACTTTAGAAAGTAACAGGCAAAACAGCAAGTGAATCCATCTGCCTGGGTCAAGAGGGTTGCCCACAGCAGTATGGATATAGAAGTATTTATCATCCTTTGTTAATACAAAACCACTCCTCCCACCACTACCTGAGTGCTAGATACTGTGGTATTTTTCACAAACTACCTCATTTAAATCCTCTCCACAGTCATGCCCACCCCTCTGCCTCCCTTCACTTTCTTGACATTGTTATCACAGTAGTGGCATTACCTCTCAAATATGCTCTGAAATGCTGACTTCAGAGCATCTATTCTGACCCTGACCTCTCTTCCTGATCACCTACTCTGGGATTCCCACAACATCCTTTTCAATCCCAACAAGCTTCACCCCATAATGCTGCCTTGTGTTCACTATCTCGAACACTACCACACAGTCTCTGCTCCATATTCAGCTTAGATTCCATGGTCTACCACCATAACCACACATTAGCAATCACCAGCTGCCTTGCTGCTCTCTCCTTCCATGTAATTTACTTACCTGAGAAATCTTACACCAAATCAAAACAGCAGTGTTGCTAGAGGAATACCACACAACCAAGCTGACCAGTATCACTTTAAATTCACAACCATACTTCTCAAACAAGCACTCAGAATTGTCAGGCAATCAGACTGGCTTTTTCTTTCTTTTTTTTCAGACTGGCTTTTTCAATTGTTATTAATTGTAATTAATTACTTCAAACCTTCCTGCTTCTCCTTAAACTGCCACTACTTTATCCTATACCTTAATTTTTAGCTGATGACTGTCCTCTTATTTTTTAAAAACAGAAATGATCACACAGGAATGC
>PVKE010041480.1:0-14146 GCA_004027555.1 Craseonycteris thonglongyai | reverse complement strand
TGATGTGATGTGGACTTGTACATCCGGAAACTATCTAATTGTTACCAATCAATGTCACCCCATTAAATTTAACAATAAAAAAATAGGTATTGGAAATATTGGAGTTATCACAAATTTGATGACATGAGCAAAACAAGGAAAATTTGGGGACAAAAACTTGTACTCAAATTTGGGTTTGGGATTTGGCATTGTTTTACTTATATACTACATAGATATTAAATACTTAGTGTATAAATCTGTTTTTGTTTAAATGAGAACTTTAGGATCTTTGGTGATATAAACTCTCTAGAGGGCTATAGCTGCATCTTGTGCCCTAAGCATTTTGAAGCTGCAAAATAATAAAGGAATTGATGAATGAATATAGAGGATTTCTGATGCTCTTGCAAATTGTTTCCTGCAAACTGTCTTAGTTGAATGTGTTTCCTCCTCTCACGCTTGCTAATAAGACATATCTTTGGCTGACAATGATGTCTGGCTCATCCAAGTGAAACTCACCTGCTGTGCTGCTACAGACATGGATTGAGCCTTGTCATCTGATTCTCTTCAGTGGAATATGACATGCAAGCAGTGAGCTCAGCATGCAGAGTGAGGAAGCCAGCAGAGGAAGACTTACAGAAAGCGTTTATAACTGTGTTTGGGCAGCACAAAGAGTTTTACTTCCTGAAGATCAACATGATATGCCAAATTAAATGTTTTCATCTCTGAGGTTATTAACATTTTAGTGACTCTTCTTAATACCCTAACTATCTGATGGCATGGTAAATGTCAAAAGAACTATGCATTTATATTGATCACATTTTGAAAACACAGTATGTAGCACAGATTGTTTGGTCTAAAAGATACAACCAGTTACTGTGCTAGATTAGCAGGTCATGAAATTGGGAAAACATCAATATTTGTTACTAGCATATTTGGAAAATTAGTAGTATAATGCCACCTCTAAAACTGTTCCCACTCACATTTTGTTTTGTATAAATTTAGCTCTATGCTCAAAGCGATGCTGGCAAACCCATGAGGTTCTACTATTTTGCAGAATTGCTTCTGAGGAAATGATTCACTTTGGAGGTATGAAGAACATTTTTGCATCTTACCAAGGAAGGAAGCAAAGCTAAGATGCTTAGGAAATAGTCAAGAGAAAAAAAAGTATGATCTTTTACTATGCTTATAAAGCCTGGCTTTATTACTTTTGGACAGCAAATCCCATTTTTAGACTCTAACAGTTTCATGGAACCAATATGAGAATAGTTTAGAGAAGCATTGATTATAGAAATACCTGACTAATCCCAATTTCAGGTTGTATGAGCCCAGTTGATGCATCTGCCAAGTAACCGGTGCCAGTCTTGTCTCCCAAAGTCAGAGTTACAGTAAATTTTCCTTCTGAATATAGCTAGGGTTTTAATAACTAAAGAAATTAATCTGACCCTGATTCTTTGTGAGTGTCAGAAATTGATCTGTAAGTCAAAAATACAAGATGATCAAAAATAGTTAGCATGCTAAAGTTTAGTAATCAGTTATAATTGGAATAGTTAATCAATTAAGATTTGAAGAATAAAATCAGGGTACAGTTGGAAAACAAGCCAATTAGAGTGCACACCGCTGAAGTACCTAAGGTTTAGCTTTGGTCATTTAATTCATTTAAAATCTTTATTGAGCACCTACTATATGTCAGACAATAGGAATAATTCAGTGAATTAAAAGCAAAAAACAAACAATCTCTGGTTTCTTAGAACCTAACTTCTGGTTTGAGAGCTGGAAGATAATGCCCTGTGGACATAATAAATAAGTATATTATATAATTATAAGAAAGTGATAGTGGTATGAAAAAAATTAAACTGGAACAAAGTAATGTAGATTAGACCTGTGAGAAGGGGGACAGTTTGCAATTTTAAGTTGATCAGAGTAAATTTCATTGAGAAGATAACTTTTAAACAAAGATTTGAAGAAGATAAGTAGATTAGCATGCGACTCAGAGGAAATAATGCCCCAGGCAGAAGGAGTCGTCAGTGTATCCCCTGTGGCAGAAACCTACCTTAACCATAGGAGGCTGAAAGTGCTTTTGTGTTGAATTGGATTCAAATTAAAGAATGTGTGAGCATTATGAAAGTTTCTGACTTCTTTAATGTCTGAGTGGCTGTCTAAAGTGCTTAACTTTGGTGATCTGTGTTATGTTCGTTAGTCCCCAAGAGCTCTTGTATCTGGCCCTTTGTATGACTCAGATGCAATTATTTCCAGTAGACAACTGAGACTCTGCTTTCATTCAATTAAAGGCCTAATAAAAACGTACAAAGCACCATTTCTGAGGGTAATCCAGATGAAACCAATCAGTTCAGCATGTGTGACAGACAAGCCCTCAGCCTAATCTTCAGACCCTCTGAATATGTTATTCTACATGGAAAAATGGATTTTGCAGATGTGATTAAGGATCTTGAGATGGGTGAGAGTAGCCTGAATTATCCAAGTGGGCTCAATATAATCACAAAGGTCCTGATAAAATGTTGTAAAAAAGTCAGAATCAGAGAGATTTAAAATGAACCCCGCTGTTTTTGAGGATGGAGGAAGGAGCCAGGAACCAAGGAGTACAAGCAGCCTCTAGAAATTGAAAAAGGCAAGGAAATGGATTCTCCCTAAGTTTCTGGAAGGAACTTTGATTTTAAACTTCAATAGCAATAGAAAACTAATACAGTATGTCAGCAGTCTGGATTCATTTGCCTTAAGGTGTTGCAAGGCTAGAATTTCTGCTGGTCCCAAAGATTAGGAACAATCCTGAGCTCTGAAGATTTGAATGGAAAGTTAGAGACCAATGTTTCCTCAAGGCCTCCTCGATTTTTCTGAAAAGAAACGATCCAGTTCTTAGAGACTATTGCATGAATTTGTTAGGAACCCTCAGTAACTCATGTCAACAGATACAAGGGATCAGGGAAGCTTCCAGCTGAGCTCAGACTCTCTATGTAATTCAAAATGTTTTATTACTTATAGACCGTCCTTGGTTTATAGGATGACAAAGAATTATTCATATCCCTGTTTTTCCTTTATATACTGCATTGTTATTCTATTACCTTGACAAGGCTGATACTTCTAATATTACACTGGCAGAATTGAAAAGACTCCTCTATTTCTAAGACTTATATTTCTGGAATATGGGTAATATTTAGAGAACAATATATTCTAGTTTATACATTCAATGTACGATGCATCATTATGAAAAAATAACCGAGTAAATACAACAGAATAGAGTCTAGTCATAGCCCTTTTGAGCATTGTACAGCCTTGAACATGTCATTATATTTTTCTGTATCACTCTTTAGCCTCTTCAAAATGTAATAATACACAAGGTTATTAAGAGAACAAATGTTCTAAGACACATGGAAGAAGAGCTCAGAATGAGAATTTCATAAACACTTAAAATATAAAATGTTGGAACTGGAAAGCACTTTAGAGATGAAATGGTCCAAGGCTCATTCTATGGGTAAGAAAACTTTGGGACAGAGAAATACAGTGATTTACACAAAGTCATAACTGGTGAGGGATGGACAATGTCACATAGCTAGTGGGGCTTAGCTCTTCTAGTACCATCCCAAGCTTCATTCATTTTAACATATTCATTTTTTTCCCCAAAAGAATATGAAATTTTCAAAATAAATAAATAAATAAACAGATACTTTAAATCTTTATTAAAACTTTCTTTTTTAATATTCCATCAAGTGTTAGTCACCAATAAATTGACACTTCACTAAAACTAAAAAGGTAGGCCCTAATCTATGTGACTGTATTTGTGTTAATAGATAAGGTCTTCAAAGACATCATTAAATTAAAATAGGGTGAGGTCCTAATCCATTATGACTGGGTTCTTACATAAGAAGAGAAAGAGACACCAGGAATGCACATGGACCTAGAAAAGACCTTGGGAGACTACAGTAAGAAGGTTGCCGAGGAGAGTGACCTGAGGAGAACTAACAAAACTGCCTTGATCTTGGACTGCAAGCCTTCAGAGCTATAAGAAAACTACTTTCTGTTGTTTAAACCTTTCAGTCTATAGTGTTTTGTTATGGCAGCCCTAACAAACTAATACAGGAAGACAATAAGAAAAAGAGAGAGATGAAGAGACAGTATGAAAAAGGGAACATTGAAATATTAACAATAACAAACATCATAACTTGATAATTGAAATTTTGTTCATCTTCTTAAAAGAGAATATTTACTTCTATTTTATTAATATTCTACACAAAAATATCAATTTTGAGATAAGAATCTGTTTGTTTTTTCTTAGTAGGTGGTGTTGTCAGTAACCATTAAGCCAGTAAGCCATTAAGAGTTTTCAAGGTTAAGAGGTAACATGATGTGTGTTAATTGTATTTAGTCTAGGTATTTTTTAGTAAATATTGGAAAGTACTTGGAAGTAACAAAATTAAAAGAATTTCTATATTGGCTCATGTCAACTTTTTGATATAGATAAATTGGCTCCTTTTATTAATTAAAAACATTTTTCATGTGAACAAAATAATCTTGGTGTTTGTGAAGCACCTATTGAATGTGCAAGATGTATTAATGGCCTTCAAAAGCCTTTCTATAACCTTCAGGGTAGATTAGGTGCTTTAGAGCTTTGTTTTATGTTATTTTATTTTTTCCTTTTTCTTTCATTAGCAAATAAGAGAAAGACTCTCAATGTATATTTTAAAAATAAACTTACTATATCTGAACATTATTCATGGGTTGCATATAATAAACATTCTTCAATTTTTCCATTAAAGATGCAGTGCCATTTTCTCTATAGTTTCATTATGACTATCTATGAAATAAACAAAACCAACATTTTGCCATCTAGACAAATGGTTAACAAGCTGCCATCTTTCTTTTACTAGAACATCTGTCATAATGTATTTGATGTCATTGTATTAATAAAGAAACTGACAAACAAGGAAATGAGAATACATGTGGCCCAGGGCCCTTCATCTATATCGAATAACTTAGAATTTGCTGTGATCCAATATAGGTTTACTATGACATTATGAGAGGCAAAATTAAAACTAACCAAGAGAAAGGAGCTATCAGTTTTCAAATTTATAGTATGACTAGGCCCTGCAATAGATGGCATTATATTACTTCCGGTTTAATTCTGAGAACAAGTATGATAGAGCCAATACTCTTATTTGCAAATGAAGAACCTAGGAGGAGTTAATAAACTTGAAGCCTGATCTGTTGGATTCTAAAGTTTATGTTATTTATGCCAATTTTTTGAAGATGAAATATGTCGATATAAACTCAGAAGCACTAAGTTAAATAATAGGTATATCTATTTAACAATTTTGTTTACCACTCAACACCATGGTCGATACATGGCACTTCTAAATTTCTTCACCTTTAGCGTGAGGAGGGAATGCTCTATCAGTGTCCCGCCACCTCAGAATTCTGTGACTTTTATAGGCCTTTCTTCAGAGAAGACAGTGTACAGTTGGGGTAGCCCCAGTCTTCAAACAGAATAGCTCCTCTTTGATTTGCTTTACTTATGGGCTTATTGGTTTAAAAAAAAATGTATTTCACTAATTTTACAAAAAGATATTTGAAGCTCAGTGATTTTCAAAAGGCCCTCCAACAGTAATATGAATAAATGTGTGTGTATAACATATTCTTGCTGACTTCACGTACAAAAGGTCCGTAAGGCGCTAGATGACTGAGTATCAAATCAATGCTCGTGGTGGCTGGGAAGGCTGCTTCGCCACTGTGCTGAGTCCTGTCTGGGGGAGAACAGGGGACTGCTCGGAAGAATGCAGGAGCTTCGCTGGAGCTCTACTGCCGACCAAGTGCTCTAAAGCGATTGTTCAGCACAACGTGCTGACATTTAAAGTTTAATGAATGCAGACATAGAGTATGATTTTTGTAAAACTTAAATCTTCATCTTATTAAAAATAACAGTTGAAATAGAGATAGCAGAAGAAAGTTATACTCAACCACCTATGAGGTAATAATGAGAAGGAAAAAATAAACTATTGGCTGCTTTTTCTCATAAAATTGTCTTTGTGAAAAAATATATAGAACATTCTTAAATAATCTCTACTTTCCATTATATGAGTTATTTGAATCTGAGGGGCTAATGAATAATATCCCACATTAGGAACCAAAGTTGAGATAGGTACAGGAGTCAGGCAGATGGGAATAAACTATCAATTTATTATTGATAAAGTTGGAATCTGTGCCTTTAGGCTTATTAGTCAAATGAACCTATTAAGAATTTGCTCCTAAATTAGACGTTCATTTTCAGTCATAGTCATTGGCAACTAGGAACGTCCCAGTTGTCTACTCCTCGTCTCACAAAATCTTTCTTTTTTTAAGATATATTTTTGTTGTTTTTGACAGAGAGACAGACAGAGACAGAGAGAGAAAGAGAGAAGGGGGAGGGCTCAGAGCAGTCTCCATAGTTGTACGTCATCTATTTTCAACATGGTTTCATTCCACACAGGTGGGCGGGGGCCACACAGGGCAGGAACCAGGCTGGGGGCCTCATGCATGGGAGGCATGTTTCCACAAGCTGGGAACTGAACCAAAGTCCTCCTACATGGGAGGCTCACACCAGAAAGAACCAAACTGGGGTCCACACCCCGGTGCAGCATATGGATCTACACAGGCTGGGGCCGGGATTTGATCCTCAGGCACTGGGGCTACAAGACGAGCGCTTACTCACTGAGCCATCCTGGCTACCCCCACAAAATCTTTGATCCTTCAAAACTTACTTCCTGGTCTTCAGCAGAAGCGTTGCATACGTTTTCTTCAGGAAGATGGATCTTCTTTCAAGCTCATCCATCAGAAATATCATCCCTTATTTAGAAGGAAGGAAAAAAAGGTCATTGCCAAGGACTGGTTAATGGAAACTGGTCAAGTTGTTTTGTCTGATTGGTTCTTCAGTGCCTCTTCCGTGGTGAATGCTTTTATGTTAAGTGTTATATGTAATACAAAAATGTTTACACTTTGTGTCAACTCCCATATATCTATCCACATCCTCTACCCTTCACCTCCTTATCTTCAATCCAGGCCCCTGAATAACTAATTAGACCACTGACCTCTGTGCAGGAATCCCCATTTTTACCACCTCTAGCCACCTTCCTTCCAAAGGTGAAGCAGTTGCTGCTTCTCTTACTGGGAAAATTTGCCTGGCTTTACTCTTTTTCAAAGCCATCATAGAACATTACCCTAAGTCAGCCCAATTTTTAGCTGATACTCACATCATGAGAAAATGTGCTTTTTATTTATTATTATTTTTTTATTGTTAAATTTAATGGGGTGACATTGGTTGGTAACAATTAGATAGTTTCCAGATGTACAAGTCCACATCACATCACCCATGCATCGCATTATGTGCTCACCACCCAGAATCAGCTCCCCTTCCATCACCATATATCCGGTGCCCACTCCCACCTCCCCCCACAACTCTCCCTCTCCCCTCCTCCCCCCTTTCCAACAATGCGCTTTTAAACCGAAGTGGGACCTCTTCCTCTTCCTTTAGCTGGTTCATCTCTGAAGAAAAGGGAGAAGCGCAGTAGTGACAGGTGACATGAGGGGCTGTGCTGTTTATGCAGTTACTTGTGCCCTCTAGTCATGCGAGTATAATAGCAGATGTGCCATTCCCATCTTATGGTGGACTGATGGTGTGCCTGTGTGTCTTTTTGACAAAGCAAGTTCATCCCAAAAAGGGCTTTGTGATGGGCATTCCCGATGTACAATCACTTTAGTACTCCATAGTCAAAGGTTCTATGTCAAGCAACGCTCAAAGACTAGCGTTGTTTCTTAAAAGTCATATGATTCTGTTACAAATGGCATGTCCTGTAGAGCCTCAGGTTGAAATTCTTTCACTGGAGGCTGCTACAAGTCCACACTATATTACACGTCTGTCCACCACTGGCGCCCCCAGTAGCGTCGATTTACCAGATCATGAGGCTACTTGCCACACAGCCTGGACCTGCTGCAGAACCCTTTTCAGTCTGCTTTCCACTCAAAGTCTTTTGTGTCACCTGCTAAGTGGCTCTGATCACAATTTTTAGGTATATACTGTGTTGCCTTCCAAAGCCAAGGGGGCCAATTAGGCTTTATTCCTTGGAGCCATGGATGCAAAATTCAGAAATGTAAACTTTGCTTTAAAGGGGACTTGCCAGCACACCTCTGACAATTAGACTCTTAAAAACTTGGCTGTGGGTTTATCTACCACTTTCAGGAGCACGTTTGTCAAATCAACACTTCTAGGCGACTAGCCACCTCTTGCTCCTCCTGCCCCATCTGCATGCACGTTGTCTTTTAGGTTCTGCATAAATGTGATTTTTTGGTAGGATGTCCACATAGTCCAGACCTCTTTGGACAATAGTATGACAGAAAGCAGGATCATGAACATAGCCCTGAGAATAAACTGCTAATGAGTATTATTGTCTGGTCCATGTGAATAGAAACTTTTTCTTATCTTCTTCTCTGATCAGAATACAGAAGAATGCATCTGCCAGCTCAATAGCAATCAAATATGTTCCTAAGACCTTATTAATCTACTCCAGCAACAATAATGCATCAAACACAACAGGACTGACTGAACTTGTGGAAGTCCACAGTCATTCTCTAGGATCTGTTCATCTTCTACAGCGGTCTGAGTGGCAAATAAAACTGAGGCATGATACGATAACAATCATTACCCTTTCAACCTTTAGATTCTTAATTGTGGTATAATACTTATCTCCACTAAACCCATCAGGATGTGATAAATCATTTTTTATCGTTGATAGAAAGCAGTTTCAGAGCCTTCCACTTGGCCTTCTCAACTTCATTAGCTTTTACTCACAGGCAAAAGACTCAAAGTGGGAGTTACTCCAAATACCAAGTATCAGTTCTTACTATATACTTGGGACCTAACAATGACCATGGGGTGAGTTGACAGAACCAGTGAACCATTAAGAGACTGACTTTCACTAGAACTCCGCTGACTACCTTGTCTCTGTATTTCCCCACTCTATCAGGGAAGGCATAATAATATTTTGTATCTCTAACTCACAATGGCAGCTTGAAGCTACATCCAATAGTCCTTGCAATGTCGGGATAGTCCACTTTCCCCAATGCATAATCCTTCAGTAAAATCCTAAACAAACAAACAAACTTTGGTTGAGCCCTGATCGAATTGATAGAGCATACTCATATATTTGCCATTGTTTTGTAAAGTCCTTCTGCTTAGGAACCCAGGCACCTGTTTAGTCAGTAGTTTCCATATATTAATATTGTCTCAGGACCTGGACCTGAATAAGGGATTACAATGTTGTATTAGGAGAATTGCCCTCAGCCTCCTTATTTTCCATCCTTGCCTTCTTCTGATTGTTGATGTTAAATAGCACCCTCAGAGGCTGCCTTATGGCACGTACCTGGGGAAACCACATTCTAATAGCCATCTCCACATCTCCTGGCAGGTGAGTCTCCCTTGGCTCTCCTGATTTTCCTATTTTCTATGATGATGTGGTCCCCAAATTCTGTCAATTAAACTCAGCCATCTGACCTCCATTCCTTGGTGGCCAGATCCCTGTGGCAATGAACAAGACTTGTAATCACCTGCCCTTCTGTCGGCAGGGTCTGACGAGGAAAGCCACAGAACAACTTCATGATGCTGGCGCCCTACCATGAGCACATTCTTCATGGCTCTGGTGAATGGCACGCTATCTAGGGCCTTCCTGTGAAACTTTCTGTAGTGGGTTTTCGGGTCTCACGTAATATAATCAAACGCCCATGACCACTTTCCTTAATCCTTTTATTCCTTTGTGTGCCAGGGAGACCCAGGCTTTTCATTTTTCTCAGCAGAAGCCATGTTTTCTCTAGGTAGTTAAGAGCCACCCAGATAGCATATTACCCAATCCCCTGAGGTTGCTACCAGGTTACTCAATCCTACATCCTCAAAAAGTCTGTCCCCCATATCATGAATGTAGAGTAAGAAAACTTCTACAAATCTCAGTAAACTTTTGGGAATTCTAAATTTATTCATCTATGTTGAATTAATTAATAAACTAACAATTCACCAGTGCCAATCATCTGATTAATTTGAAAAACTTTATATTCTGTATATCTTTGCCTACATTTTGATTGTCTTTTATTTCCTATCTGCTAAGACATGGTTTCTATAAAATTCCATTTTAGAATCACTTTCTTACTCAAATTCTCACTTGTACTAGATATTTTTTCTGGGAAGCCTTAGGTAATATTTCTTGTTTCTAGAAATACACTCATATTCTTATTTCTCTTCCTTGGTAACTTCAGTGACATTTTGGCTTTGTGTTACTAATTCCTACTTTTTTTTTTTTAAGATTCATTTTATTGTTTTTGAGAGAAGGTGAGAGACAGACAGAGAGAGACAAAGAGAAGTGGGTACCTCAAATCAGTCTCCATTTTTGTAAATTATTTGTTTTTTTACATAGTTTCATTCCACACATGTGGATGTGTGGACACGTGGGGCAGAACCAAACTGGGTCTTCCTCAAGGGAGGCAAGAAACTTCACTGCCATCTTGGAGGTTACCAATTGCGCTCTAATTCAGCATGTGTGTCTCCATGGGCTGGGTCCAGGACTTGATTCTCAGACCTTGAGGTTGCAAGGCAAGCACCCAACCTGTTGAACTATCCTGCCATCTCTTCTTTCTTCTCTTTCATCATATGCCAATCCTAAATGGAATTTTTTAACCTAAATAGCCTGATAATTAATATTGATTTATATTAGCTGTCTACACAGTACCAACCTGATCCTCTGTATTCAATTGAACTCCTTGAGCAATCTTTTTTCCCAAATGAGTTACAACATTTTATAACATTTACATTGCTAGATTTAGAAGTACTTTAAATCTTTCTACTTCAAAGTAAGTTTTACTTTGTATGCTTATGGTTTACTGTGTGAACATTACTTTTTATGTAAAAAATTAAAGGGAGAACAGCCCAGAAACTTGATCAATAAGTAAGTGAAAGTGATGCTGCTTCATTTAAAATTATCAAGCACTCTTTTCTACTTTACATAATTTGGTGCATGTTCTCATAGCCTCTTTATTTATTTATTTATTTATTTTTAAATTTTATTGTTAAATTTATTGGGGTGACATTGATTGGTAACAATTAGGTAATTTTCGAATGTACAGGTCCACATCACATCACCCATACATCGCATTATGTGCTCACTACCCAGAATTAGCTCCCCTTCCATCACCATATATCCGGTGTCCACTCCTGTTTCCGTCCTGGCCCAACTCTCTCCCTCTTCCTCCCCTTCCCTCAGGTAACCACCAAACTATTGAGTGTGTCCATAAGGCTGGTGCCCACTCCCACCTCCCCTCCCTCTCTCCCTCCTCTCTCCTCCCATTCCCTCAGGCAATCACCAAGCTATTGAGTGTGTCCATAATGCTGGTACCCTCTCCCCCCTCCCCTCCCTCTCTCCCTCCCCCTCCTCCCCCTCCCTCAGGTAATCATCCAGCTATTGAGTGTGTCCATAGGTCTCTGTGACTTTGTTACTTTCACTTTTATATTCCACCTATAAGTGAGGTCATTTGTTCCCTGATTCTTTCAGTCTGACTCATTTTGCTTAATAAGATGGTCTCTAGGTCCATCCATGCTGTCACAAATGACTGTATTTTATCTTTTCTTATCGCTGAGTAGTATTCCATTGTGTAAATGTACCACAACTTCTTTATCCAGTCATCTATTGAAGGGCATTTTGGTTGTTTCCATGTTCTGGCCACTGTGAACAGTGCTGCGATGAACATGCGGGTACAAACATCTTTAAAGATTAAGGTTTTCAGGTTTTTTGGGTAGATACGGACTAGAGGAATGGCTGGGTCATATGGTAATTTCATTCCTAATTTTTTGAGGAATCTCCATACAACCTTCCATAGTGGCTGTACCAGTTTACATTCCCACCAGCAGTGTATGAGAGTTCCTTTTTGTCCACAGCCTCTCCAGCACTTGTTATCCCTTGTCTTGTTGATTATAGCCATTCTAACAGGTGTGAGAAGGTATCTCACTGTGGTTTTTATTTGCATCTCCCTAATTGCTAGTGAAGTGGAGCATTTTTTCATATATCTGTTGGCCATATGTATGTCTTCATGAGAGAAGTGTCTGTTAAGGTCATCCTTTTTATTTTATTTTTTTAAGATTTATTGTTTTTAACAGAGACAAAGAGAGACAGAGACAGAGATGAGAGAGAGAGAGAGAGAGAGAGAGAAAGGGGAGGACCAAGAGAAGTCTCCATAGTTATACATCATCAATTTTTGACATAGTTTCTTTCCACACAGGTGGGTGGGGCCACGCAGGGCTAGAACCAGGCTGGGGGCCTCCTGCATGGGAGACACATCCCCTTGAGCCAGGGGCTGAACTGGGAGGAAAACTGAACTGGGGGCTTCTGCATGGGAAGCACACCCCAGTTCAGCATATGGGTCCACACGGGCCAGGGTTGAAACTCAATCCTTGGTCCCCTGGGCTGCAAAGCAAGCACTTAATCACTGAGCCATCCTGGCTTCCCCTAATAGCCTGTTTATTATAAGATCATAACCAAGTGCTTAGACTATTAAATGGTCATCTAGTTAACAAGTTCAGTGTAATCAGTAATTTTTTCACTGCTAATAACGTGCTAAATATTATGGGGAAAATGAAAAATTCATTGAGTATAGACCTTATCCTAAAAAAAGATGACAATGAATTGGGTAACTTTAAAAATAATTACATAATAAGTCAGAAAATGTCTTTATTTAACAAATTGTATTGACCATAAAACAAACTAACATAATATAAGGTGCACTAACAACTTTAAAAAGAATGTTAGAATATTTGCACTTAGATTTAATAAATGAGAAAAAACTCCAAGAAAAGATCTTAAAGAATAGCACCCAAGGCAGAATTGTCATAAAATGTAAAATTCCTGAGACAGAAATAAGCTTGCTATATTTGCAGAATAGTCAAAGTCCAAAGATTCTAGAGTTTAGGGAGTTGTAGGGTGAGATAAGGTGAGAAGGCAGGCAGGGGCTGACCAGACGATGTCTAGAATGAGTAGAAAACCTGCAAAGGGTCTTAAGAAATAGAGTTATGTTTTATAATTTGTGCTTTTTACATTCTATGATTCTGTAATATGATATATAATGCTATATGTATATATAGCATTATATATGCTTATATATTATATATGCCTATATATTATATATACATACAGTATTATATATTGTGCATGTATAAACAATTCATTATTAAATTAAATAAGCATACTGTTCATTGTTTGTAGCTGCAGAGATAGAAACCAGCAGGCGATATGAATATTTTTCTCCTTTGGGTTCCCCTAATACAGTTGTTTTATTAATCTATTCATTTATCCTTTAGTTTTATAGAGTCTTAAATATAAGACTTAATCTCATGAAGTTTTAACATAAAAAATTAGTAAAGAAACTGGTATTCTAATGTAGTAACAGATATGCTAAGGACAGGTAGTGCTTACCAAATTCTTCATGTGCTCTCCCACATATTCTAGCCTCTTTTAGAGTAAAATTGAGGCCATTCAATGGATTCTGGCCAATGAATTGTGAACATGAATTATGACTATTTGGGCTCAGGCAGTTCTGGGTGAATCATACTGTGTGGGTCAGAAGCAAATGTACCCAAAATGTGCCACTCTGGCACACAGATTATTTTTAAATGAAATCAATTAAAACCCAAAAAACTCAGGAAGAGTTTATAATTTCCTGACCTGACATTATTTTCTAAGTCAAAATGCTTCTACAAACCTGCATCACATTGTGTAAGGCAGGGGTGTCAAACTCATTTAAAACACGAGCCATTTGGTGCAACAGGCAAGATCCACCCGGACCACATCACATTTACAAATGTCGCCAGAACTGAGTCAGCATGTTTATACACGCCCACAGGCCCCCAGGAAAGGCACTGGGCCACCTGTATACTCGTCTTCAGTAGTTAAAGGGTTAACGAGGGAATTGTGTGTACGGTATTACCTCAATTTCTCCTCAGCGCTATTTTCTTCATAACAATTTTTTCTATTTTCATTTTATTTCAGAGCATCGTGGGCCACAAAAAACTACCTCAGGGGCCGCATGCAACCCATGCGGGCCGCCAGTTTGACACCCCTAGTGTAAGGTGAATTAAACTTTTGTGCAAGGCCAA
>PVKE010041479.1:0-14146 GCA_004027555.1 Craseonycteris thonglongyai | reverse complement strand
CTTGGTTAGAGACATGCAAACTCAGTCTTCCCATTAATGTTAAGGCAACAAAGTAAATTCTAAATCTGTCTTTATCTGTAGCTACTTTGAATTAATAAATATTGTTAATAATTATCCATGTTCTTTTAATTTCCCTGGACGTGAGTTTTTTGGCCCTTTAAATAATTATTGTTGTTGTTTTTTACATAGGTAGATAAGCTGTATATCTATATTTCAGTACGAGGTGTACTCAGCGAGCTAGTGATAGATTTGCAAAAAGTAAGTCATATTATTCTTTCATGATAAATTTTCCTGGCCCCCAAAAAACACACGAAAGTGAAATATTGAAATCAAATTATCAGCCATACTGTGCATTTTTATAACAACTTTTTCATATTTACGTACAAATAGTACAACTTATACATTGCAGTTGATAAAAAAATTAAATTGCATTTTAAGTTAGTAAAAATCTATCTTGAAAAAGTGTCGGAAAATCGAATTTTTTAGGTACCGCATGTACGGAATGCTGCTATCAAAAGTTGGGTCTGGAAATTAATTTTCTTCATGAGCCTATATCTCAAAAACTTAATAAGTGATTTAAAAAATAAAAAATAATTTTGAACATATATTTTACTTATCTACCCATACCTCGCTGGAATGCACCTTATACTGAAACACAGTGTATAAACATAGTATGCATTTCACACCCCTTCTTCCCCCTTAGACTACGCCTGTGACAACAAGTTGATCGCGACACACTTTTAAAATAAAAAGTAGATCTTATATACAGAAAAGTTGGCCACCCCTGCTGTATAGTACTTAGCAGAGCGGCTGGCTTGCCATGCTATTCAGTAAATGTTAGCTATGACTCCTACTGTTAAATGGGATTCATGAACAAAAACTTAATGATTCACACATCTTGGGGGCTGCAGGGTACCTTTCTGAACATTCTTCTTCATTTTCTGT
Organism: Craseonycteris thonglongyai; assembly: GCA_004027555.1. Taxonomy (NCBI): domain Eukaryota; kingdom Metazoa; phylum Chordata; class Mammalia; order Chiroptera; family Craseonycteridae; genus Craseonycteris; species Craseonycteris thonglongyai. Next base: position 13,201 of record PVKE010041479.1, on the reverse strand, counting down.
TTTGACAGCTGAGGCCTCAGTGGCAAATTAAGTTCAGATCTGGGGTAGATCCCAACACTAACTTATTAATTAATTAATTAATTCAACACTCATTGAACACCTACTGTGTGCCAAGTATTACACCAAGTAAATGTCTAAGAAGATGAGTAAGACACAGTATCAGCTATCAAGGAGACAGACCTATAACTAGGGTACAATAGATGAGGCAAGTGCTATAATGGAAGCTTGCATGGGGTATTTGGAGAGTGTAGAGGAGAAGCCTCTTACATACTCTTGAAGGGTCAGTAAATACTTCATGGAGTTGGTGGTATCTGAGCTAAATTTTAAAAAGTAGAAGCTAGTCAGGCTAAGTGGAGATTGTTGGGTGTGGGGTCAGGGAGGGTGGGTCAGGTATTTCTGGTGAAGGAGTAAAAAACACTGCACATTGAGAGAATTATGTAGTTCCTGACTGCTGGAGCCAGGTTCCATAGAGGAAGGAGGTCTTGAGCAGGAGTTTTGAAAAAGAGAGAAAACTCAATTGGCTGAGTGAAGTTCCTTTCCTGAATGAGGCAGAAGCAGCAACACTGCACATGTAGCACAGCAAATGAGTTGGCCAGAGGCGGGGTCAAAACTAATGGAAGGCTTTGAGATCTGCTCTCTTCCTCAGATCTTCCCCTGTGGATTATAGGAGAACACTTAACCTCTCCGAAAATTATAAAGCATTAGAATAAAGGGAATAAAAAAGAAGGATATCATATAAAACTATGTCATCTAGAGTGTGCAGTGCACGTGGTATGTCCTCTCCCAGAGGCAGAATGTTGAGTGGTGTATTAGGAGCAGAATCCCAAGTGATGTGTGTGATTAATACAAATGTAGTAATTTTTTTAGTTACCTGCTCATTGCCTAGGGAAGACATGAAGGGCATCACCTGATATATGCATATACAGTATATTTTGGCACCTTCAGGGGTTAGATGGGCACCTCACAGTCAGCTGAGGATTCTTTTCTGACGCATTGACTTTTGTAATTCAGCATTAGTCAGGGTTCTTGGTTGCAAAAAAAAAAAAAAAGGGTTTATCAAGATGATTAACTTAAGCAGAAAATAAATTTATTGGTTGGGTATTGGTAGCTCTTAAAATTTATGGGGAGGCTAATAGAACAGTCTTGAGCACATATACCGTAACAGGAGGCAAGCTAACTAAGACTAAGACTAAGCCAACGTCCTACCATGGGAGCTGTAGGCTTAAGATGCTGTTTGATCTCACACTCTGAACACTACTTCCCTAGAAACTTGCATCCCAAGAATGGCCTCCTGATAATCTCTAACTGATTCTTGGATTTTAACTCAGAATTAAACCCTGTGTGGAAGCCTCTGATTGGCCATACTCTAGCTGCTGGGGAAGAGGTAAGAGAAACTACATAGCCTCTATGGCTTCCACAAGAATGAGGCCTCTCTCCCACCTAATTTGGGATTTCTTCTCCCAGTAGGAAAGTACTTGGATGCTGGGTAGCACGATATGACCACTATCTACCACATTCTTTGACCTTTCAGGTCTGGCTCCAAGGACATTTATTATCCAAAGCTGATCTCCTCTGGTTTCATTGTGAGGCTTGAGGGACTGAGGAGTTTTCTTGGTCACTCTTGGGAGCATCCAGCTCTTGAATCCTTGATGGGTCTCTTTTAACTCCTGAAAATTGGATATCATTTCACTTTGAGTGAAAAGTGATGCAACTGTCTAACTATAAACAAGATTCCCTCTTCCTCTGAGGGATTTATGCTAGGATAAATCTTCTTGTCCTATACTGTGTCCATCAGAGGTAGGCAGGAGGGAAGGGGCCCCGTAGTCAGTGTCTTGGACTTTTCCAGCTTTTCCTTGCTTTAATAAATGACGTAAATCATACTCTCATTGGTTAGGCCCAAGTTAAAAAACTCGGAGCCTTCCTCTCTCTCCCTTCCTCCCTTCTCTCCTTGCTCCCTTCCTCCTTCCCTCCCACCCCCCTCCTTCTCTCTCTTTTTAATTTCTTGATCTTTTGATGGATGTAATTTGGGCTGCATTGGAACCCATCCTAGAATCAGAGGGGATGGTTGGGAAACCTGCATGGAATGTGGGTTTTGGGCTTCTGGAATTCCAACAATACTTGTACTGATTTACACTAATGAGAACATTTGGGAAGACCAGACCTATAACCTAACTTTCAGCCCAAGGCTTGGTAGGGCACCTGGAGCCCAGAGTTCAAAGCCTCATCACCATGTACAATGTCAGTGTCACAAGCACGTGGCATTACCAAGTAGTAATTATTCATGACCTTTAACTTCGCTTTTCCTCCTTTCTTTTTCTTTCTCCCTGTCTCTGGGGGACAGTGACCCAGAGCCACATTCCTTCATTATCATACTTCCTTCTGCAGATTGAACAGGCCCATTCCAGGACACTGATCTGTGTGAAAGTTCTCCAGGGCTGGTGGGAACTCTGCTCCCAGAATCTGACTTGTTTGAGAAGCTTATCTTCTAGCACTTGCTCTTCCAAAGACAATGGCTTAGGCAGGAGGATTCCACAGTCAATCTAAATGTGTGTGAAATGGAGTGTTATGTGCAGACTCACAGCCCACCCTAGGAATTAGGGTGAGAATGAAATGAACGTTGCTAAAACCCCTCATCTACAATGTGTAAGAGATAAACTAATATGTGCAACTTACCTTTCACCCAGCCACACTCGGGGTTGTCAGCCCTTCTATTTCCTGCTTTGGGTCCAGTCAGCTATGGCTTAGGTAGAGTGACTAGGTGGAGTACCCACCACCTACAGCTAGGCCCTAAACAGAAGAAGGTATGGGACAACCTGGGGCCATGGCCTCTGTTAGACGTTAGAATATTAGTGAGGGATGGAGGTAGTTGTGTGTGTGTAAATACATACGTGAATATATGTGAGAGGGAGTGTGTATTTGTTGGGTCTTCATATTTGCTTCAGATGGATGCTTGAGTTTGAGGCCTGGGGGGAATGTTGAAGGAGGGGCAGTGGTGGGGGAGGGAAGAAGGAGGGGGAGAGGGAGAAGGAGGGGGAGGGGGAGGGTGGATGGGCGCTAAGGGAGCAGAATGACTGCAGTAGAAAAGGGGGCGTGTGCAAAACGTGGGTGGCATGAGAACTGACTTTACGGCTATTTGGTATTTGGAAATCCTTTGTCTGGATAAATTACAAGGACAAAACTTTTTTAATGCTAAAGAAATGATTTCATTATTTTCCCTTCTCTTCTTTGGTTCTTTTTATATAATAATTTGCCAAACGCCCTTAAAAAAAAAAAGTCCCTCAAATGGGTTCAAGGTGTGGAAAGTAGAGCTGAACTCCGTGGGAAGGAGCGGAGGAGGCAAGTGGGCTCAGCTGGTTCAGGGACCGGCCCCTGGGCTGCTGGCCTGCTCTCCTGCCAGGGGCCAGATCCCTGCCCCCCCATTGGACAAAGCCGCTCTTTATCTTCTGTTTTTTAAATTTTTATTGGCATTTTCTTTTTTCCTTTTAACTGTGTCCAATCAAATTGGCACAGATGAAGCTTGGGAAGACCAGCTGGAGCCAGCCCATTACTCCTGCCTATCAAATTCTAGGGTTTCTGTTTCGTGTCTAGTTTTGTCTTCTGACCCCAGCTCACCCTGCCTCTACTGACATCACGTTTACCCTCCTCTTACTGTGTGTTTGTAACTCTGCCCATGTTTTGGTATTAGGCGTGGGGGTGGTGACTGGGTGAGATGCATAACCAAACCACTATGAGAAAGGAATATACTTTATAAACATCATTAGCTAGCTATTTGGTTTTCCGTTTGCTCCATACATTCTCCATTTGCAGGTCTAGAACACTGAGTTATGGAGAGATAAAATAAATTGCATGGCTTTTTCATGCCTTATTTAATTCTTTGAATACCTATTTCTTTTTCTTGCCCAATTTTAGATACTGAGAGGACAGTTGAATCATAGAATTTTATAGTTGAATGGATCCTTAAAGGACATTGGCAAAAGTTCATATAGTGCTCTGTCTGGGAAGCACCCTCAGACGTCATTTATTCTACTTTAACCAGAACAGTTTCAAGCTTACTGATATCATGTCTTGAGATTTGGCAAGTTGGAAGCTCCTTGGGTGTTATTTTCCACACCTTCCCTGTTTAGTAGAGGACGAGAATGAGCCAGATAATAAAGAGAAAATGCAAATGTCTTCAACCGAAAGTTCTACTTTCAATCTGCCCATCACTTAAGCACACACACATGCACACATGCAAATCAAAGCCCAACTATTTTAATATTTAGGTAAGGCGACCAGATTTTAACATTGGTAAAGCGGGACACCATTGACCGGGGGGGAGGGGGTTCTTGATTAAAAATTTGGTCTATCTCCCGCCGTTCCCTAGCTTGTCGTGCATTCTTTCCAAAAATCGAGACTTTTTTAAAACACTGTGGGACGCGGGACAAATTGTTAAAAATCAGGACTGTCCCGCCCAAAGCGGGATATCTGGTCACCTTATATTTAGGTGATATTTATCAATACAAGTGGAAATTCTTTACATAATCCTGGGGCAGGGGTTGTTTAAAATGCCCCGCCCCTCTACTTTGGCAGAGCAGGAGAAAATGATACCTATAAATGACCATGGCATGGGCCAGTCTTCATTTTTATATCTTAAGAATATAAATGATGGTGACATAGTGATAGGAAGTAAGGTGCAAATGTTGGATAACAAGTTCGGCTGTTGATCAAACATCTTGGTTGGGGACAAATGATTTTCTTTGGATGTTGAAAGTAACAGAGTTTGGGATGACAAACTGGTGAAAGAAGACAAAACAACTTGGTGGTGTATTTCCACCATCATTTCTCTTCTACTAGAACTACTCTGGTTGTTACAATCCTAAATTGAAAGGCCTTGCTTAGCCTCCAAGGAGCTGGTGGCCACAACAAAACAAAAAAGTCAGAAAACCTAGTTTGAAGTTCATTGATGCTACTATGTAATGAAATCTGATTTCAACATACCCTAATATCTTGCCTTGCCTAAATATTCCTCTCTTTGGGTGAAGGTTTGAAACAATAATTCAGAATGTTTTAAATGTTAGAGCCCTGGACAGCAAAATCATTATTCCTTTCATCCATTCCATGTAAAATTTTTAGAATATAGGAGGTTGTTGTTTTTTTTTTCTAAGTCAATGAATCTGGAGAAAACATATAGATCATCTAGTTCAATAGTTTTCAAACTATTTTCCAAGGAAAGGGAGAGAGAGAGAGAGAGAGAGTCAAGGGTAAGGAGGTGGTCCTAAGTGGGAGTCTGGCTTCCCTTGACCTGCTTCACCCAGAGAAGGTTCTGTGTGGTTGGCTGTTCACATCACAATTGTGTGGTAGAGGTTTAAAAACTATGCACTGATACACATAGATTTTACTCTGGTTAAATTATGGTTTTCAAGCTTTTTATTTAGCAGTGGAATTATTTTTTTCTATATATAATGTATATGTTATATACGGTAAAATATGTTCTAGAAATAAAATAGACAAAACCAGAATGAATCTGACTGAAGAATAAATGGAGGGAAGGCTCAGAGCCCTACCCGCTGAGCTTCCTTGATCTTCTGACATATTTTCATGCAACTTAAGGACTTCAGGGACTCAACAGAAAAACCACAGGTATGTACTTAAAAGAGTATGCATAGGTGACATCTTTGCAGATAAAACATCTCATTTGCCCAGGGTATCTTCTTTGCGTTTAGCTGAGGCAGAACAACCTTAGGCAGGAAACACTTTAGAAAGTAAGCAAAGTCGCAATCTAATGAAGTAGAGTAGCTGCAGCCCTTTGAGAAGTAAAGAGGACAGATAGGCCAGGTTGTTTGTTGTTCCAGGTTGTTTGATCACCAGATGACTGGGAATGGTCTGTGATGAAGCTCCCTGAGTAAGGGAGTGAGCACCCCATGGAAAAACGAAGAAGACAAGCTGAACCTAACTCCAGGTACCCAACTAGTGGTAGCTCCAGCAAATTCCAAGAAACTCACATGAAAAAACTTCAGGGTACCACCTACCAACAGGAGTTCATTTTCGAGCACCCGGTCTGATGATTTGCTTGTCTTACTCATGACTCTTAACTCTGGCTCCTTCAATTGCCCCTGCACCACACACAGCCTGCAGCAGACTGGCATCCAATTTTGTGAATTACTGGGTAAGCTGGCCAGACACCCCATTTCAATTGGGACAGAAAACAATGGCACTGTCCCATTTCAAATGCTACATCTGGTCAGCCTATTAAGGGAGTCATCCAGGTCAGCTGGCCTTCTTGTCTTTGCCTAGTTATTCTATTTTTATGTAGAAATTGGGATTTCCTGAATTCCCTGGGGTTAGGTTTGTGGAGGTGATTCTCAATTAAGTGGTGGGATTATATAAGAAAGGTTAAAGAAAGCATTGGGTACTAGGTGGAAACAAGTGAGTAATGAGATTTTTGGGGATGCCAAGATGGCTCAGTGGGTTAAGTGTTCACCTTGCAGCCCCGGGGTTCGAGGATTGAATCCTGGCCCCGGTGGACCTATATGCTGAATGGGGATGTGTTTCCTGTGTGGGAGGCCCCTAGTTTGGTTTTTGCTGGGAAGAGCTTCCCATGCGGGAGTCCCCTGGCCCGGTTCTCGCCCTGCGTGGCCCCAGCCCACCTGTGTGAAATGAAATCATATTGAGAACTGATGACATAGAACTATGGAGACTGCTCTGGGCCCTCCCCCTTCTCTCTGTCTCTCTCTCTGTCAAAACAATAAAATAAATCTTTAAAAAAATAAAGAAAAAAGTGAGTAATGAGATTTTTAATTTTTAAATCCAACTACATGATTTTCTTAACCTGTATCACCTAACGAGACTTTTATGGCTAATTTTCTTGTTGCTTTTTGCACTAGGGAAGTCTTTGAACACCTTGGCAATGGTCACAGCTGTACAATAGGCTGCTGGGAGTGTGTTAACCTTCAGAAGATGCTATTTCAGGATTAGTCTCCACGGTTTGGGTGGTTGGCTTGTTTGCTCAAAGTCATTTGCTTTTTTTTTATTGTTTTAAGTCATCTGCTTTATAGCATAGCACTTCTCAAAACTCATACATGACTTATTCAGCTGTTTGGTTGGGGGCAGGGGTAAAGATTGTAGTTTAAGAATAGACTTTTCCCTGTGGGAAACTAAAAGATATGGTATAATGATCCTGGCCTGGGGCCTCTTTAGCACAGTTAATTAATTCTTATGACAAATATTAACTGTGTCAAACATACCAGGCAATGCTCTAACAGACTGAGATGATCTGATATGTAATGAAGAGCGGATTTGAAAAATTAATGATTTTAGAAGGTAGTTATCAACGTGAAGTTTGGAGCACAATGCCAGGCATTATGCTTGCATAAAATCCATTCTTGACTGTCTGGGTTGGCTATTTTGTTTCCTTTCTATAGTTGAGGGGAAGAAGACAATTCTCCATGCTTTGCCAATGTTTGTGCTCCCATATATTCTGGGTGGGCCTGTGTCTTTTGTTACATATTTGTACCAAACTCAGACCCCTTCTGAACTCTCCTCTGAGAATGTGCTCAGAAGCTGTTCAGGGGGTGGGCAGGCTGGTGGGTGTCCTCAGGCCTAATTTGTTCCGCTTCCCTTCAGCCCCTCCACACCAACTCATTTGTTTGTATTTTGGGGGGGAAAAAAATCTCTCTTTTTATTGTCTATCCTTTATTTCCTGGAATTTCACATGAAAGTTGGCATTGTTTTAGTTATGGTCTCCAAAGGAATAAACCATCTAAGCAACAACAACAGCAAAAATGGTTTTCCAAGTGTTTGACTTTTAAGTCTGGGTGTCTGTTCTGTTAGGATTGAATGCGTACTGAATTGGGGGTGGGTACCAGGGGCGCTGTATTTATTTTTAAACTGCTTTGGGTTGTAATGAAAACCAGCTGCCTCACCAACAAGTGCACGACTCGTCCCACAGAGAGCCTAGTAGACAAGTTGCAGCTACAGGAGGTTCATGGGTTTTGACTTTTCCTAAGGTTTCCTTGCACTTCCCTCTTTATCCTGCCGGTCCTGTGGCTCTTGATGGTGGATTGATTGCTGCCTTCCCTTCTGATTCCTTCTGCACTTGAGGCACCTCCTGGAGCTTTTAGTGTGTGGAGGACACATGTAGGACCTCCCTATTGCAAGGTTTGCTGAGGGAGGAACACACTGAGGGTTCAGGCAAGCAAGCGAGTTTATTAAAGAGACCCCCCACAGATGACTCTGAAAGTGGTGTCAGCAACCACTGGGGAGTTGGGAGAGCTTTTATGGGTAACTGTCAGGGAGCATTATTTTCTGTACCTGGGTTGCAGTTACTTTGGTTACAGATATCTCAATGGTTGTGGCTTTCTGAGAACAATTTCTCATAAATCATGGGTGTCATAATCCCCACCCAAGGACCAACCCCCTGTACAAGGACCATTTGTTTCTGGTCATGGATTTCGTGTCTGCCTTTGGCAGTTTCACCTGGGCAACGGGCCCTTATACCTATCACTCACTCAAAAGGGTAGAAATGGTAGATCCCCTCCTGAGAAGGGATGCCCCACTCATTTTGAGCCTGGGGTGAGACCCAACGTCTCTGTCTGTTGCATATAGCTCCAACTCTAAGTCCAAATTGAGCATGTTATTTTGGATGACAGGAGAGTATTCCTTCATATGTGCTGTTCCATTAGGTGTCTCCAATAACCTACATTCACTAAATTCAAATTCTTAGCTAAGTTTATAGGCTGATGAGTAGGAGGGCTGGGGAAGCAGGAAGTGCAGGTGAGCAGAGAGCCGGTTGGCAGTGTTGTACTGGCCACTTCTATTGGTTTGGCCACATGAGAAAGCGGAAGAGTGATTTACTAGGTGGCTGCCTTCACCTTGCATGGATGATGCAGAAAGATGATGGAATGTACTTTTCTTTTCTTTTTCTATATGCTTTTGGCGAGGACATGTCCCAGTTATTAAAACTGGGGCAATGAGGTGAGCTATAAATGCAATCCTCTGTGTAGGAAAATCCAGAAGAAATAAGGAAGAGCAAGACTAAAAGGAGGGGAAGAGAACAAAAAGGGATTGTTGAGATTGAATGAGAGAGCTGGAGAGTTCAAAAAAGGCTAGTAAAATGTCAGTAATGGAATCCAAGAAAGCATAGGAGTGACTTTGCTCCCTCCCCTCCAGTTTTCTCCCCCTCAGAAGAAGGAGGGTTAGGGGAGGGGGTGATGGGGAGATTGAATTTATAGGTCAATGGAAGAAACAGCAAGAATGAGAATAAGGAGCTCAGGGAGTTCTAAGTCATTGGACACCCCTGAAATTGTGGGTAATGTGCATTTCAGAGAGATTTGGGCAAATTTCCGCAGAACCAATTCAGAGAACATGATCTAGTGTCTGGACTCTTTACGGAGGGACAGGCTCTGTAGGACCAGAGAAATACACACAGCTGAGCCTTATATCCGGTTTCCATATATTTCTCCTTCTTTTCTGGTTCCCATAACACTTGTCTGAGTTCAAATAAATTTAGCTCTTTATGCGATTCAGAATAGTGAATTGTTTCTATTATTCATGCAGTTTGTTTCAGTATATTTTCTCATTTCATGAAGCTGTGAGACTTCTAGGGACAAGGAAAGAGCTTTATTTTTTCTTTTGTATTAGTCACCGTCATTCTAGAAGGGAAGAAAGACTATACAAGGAAATGATTACACATATAATGTGCCATGTGGTGGTCAGTGCTATGAAAGGCAGTGAAGGGGAGAGTGGGTAAAGGGCAGCATAGAAGGATGCTACGGGCTCTAGTTTATACACGGTGCAGGGAATGCCCTTTTTTATATTAATGTCATTTGAGTAGAGAGAAATGGGGAGGGGTGTTCCTGGTATAGAGAACAGTAAGGCCCTGAGGAAAAAGGTACCATGTGTGTTTGTTGGACAGCAAGGGGGCTGGTGGGCTGGAGTGGGTAGGGGTTGGGTGGGGGTGTGGATTTGCAGATGACATCAGATTGGGGTCAAGGGCCTGGACCAAACAGGCTTTTCCCCCCCGCCCCCATAGGTATATTAGCTGCTGCTTTTATTTATTTATTTATTTATTTATTTATTTTTGATAAAGCTAACTTTATTTTATTTTTTTAATTGTTAAATCTATTGGGGTGACATTGATTGGTAACAATTAGATAGTTTCCAGACGTACACATCTACATTACATCACCTATGTATTACATTATATGCTCGCCACCCAGAATCAGCTCTCCTTCCATCACCGTATATCTGGTGCCCCCCTCCCAACTCCCCCCTACTCTCCCTTCCCCCTCCTCCCCTTCCCTTAGGTAACCACCAAGCTATTGAGTGGTTACAGGTCTTTATAGCCAGGATAAGCAACTGTGTTGCAGGGCTGGGCAGGTCATTGATCACAGTCCACTGGTGGACCAACAAGCAATTTTGGGGCAACCGCCTGAATAATAAATAAATAGCTATTGGACCATAGCAGTTAGAGAAGTAGGCCTTGCCCTGAAAAAGTCTGCCCAGGCCTGGTGTAGTGGATTCTATTCCTGGCGAGACAGGGAGATCCTCTGTAGAGAATAGACTGAGGGGCAAGTGTGGAAGCAGTGAGACCACTGGGGCTGTTGCAATAGTTGAGGCAGGCATGGTGGTAGCTGGGACCAGAGTAGCAGTGGCTGAAATGAAAGAAATGATTGGATTGTGGATCTTTTTGGAAGATGGAGCAGAGAACATTTACAGATTGGTGTGATGCAGGGATGAGAGGTTGAAGAGTGAAAGATCACTCCAAGTTTTTGGCCTTGTCAGAAGATGTGTGTGTGTTTGTAATTTGAGTTTACGCAGGGGTCTCCAAACTACGGCCTGCGGGCTGCATGCGGCCCGCGAGGCCCTCTCATCTGGCCCGTGGAGACCGTTTTATCTACGGAAAAAAATTACGGAAATTTACGTGTATCCTGCCAAGATCAGCCGCTTACTTTTTCTACTTCTGTTCACAGTCAATGAGATGATATAAGTGCTGTTTGATAGTTAATGCAGCCCTCGGGCTGAAAAGTTTGGAGACCCCTGCATGAAATGAGCATGAGCTTCAGTGTCCTGAGTGACTAGTCTGGGATAGATGAGTGATGGTTGCCAAAGTATGCCCCAGGTTCAGATGAGCCTGGCATGAATGAGGTTCAAAGTAAGTCATTTATTCATTTTACCAATATTTACAGAGCACCTACTATGGCATGGTTGTAGCTGATGTTTTATGAAGTTTCACTTCTTTTATCCAGCTAGACTCTACTGTTGTTTTGGGACTCGAATTTATTCTGAGTTGAAAAAAATCCAATCTAATTCTATATCAGTGTTCATGGAAGCTGGTCAGTGCACTACAGACTTAATTTTTTAGAGTGGTTTTAGGTGCACAGCAAAACTGAACAAATAGTACAGAATTCCCATATGCTTTCTGCCCCTTCATACACAGCCTTCCCCACTATCAACATCCATTTGTTGTAATTGATGAGCTGACATTGACATGTCATTGTCACCCAAAGACCATAGTTTATATTAGCATTCACTCCTGATGTTGTGCTTTCTGTGGGTTTGGACAAATACGTAATGACATGTATTCATCATGATAGTAACACACAATAGTTTCACTGTAAAAATCCTGTGAATAATTTCAGTTCTACCTATTCATCTCTCCTTCCCTGCCCACCTAGCCCTTGGAAACCACTGATCTTTTCACTGTCTCCATAGTTTGACCTTTTCCAGAATGTCATATAGTTGGAATCATATTAACACAATATGTAACTTTTACAGACATATTTTTTCCACTTAATAACATACATTTAAGATTTCACCTTGTGTTTTCATGGCTTGATAGCTCATTCCTTCTTAGTACTGAGTGATATTCCATTTTTGGGGTGTACCACAGTTTATCCATTTACCTACTGAAAGATATTTCACTTGTTTCCAAGTTTTTGCAATTACCAATAAAACTGTTTTGAACACCCATGTTCAGGTTTCTGGGTGGACATAAGTTTTTACCTTTTCAGGCAATTACCAAAGAATGTGATGTTGGATAAAATGTATGGTAAAAATATATTTTGTATTGTAAGAAACTGCCAGGGGTGGGAAGTGGGGTAATTGAATGAAGATGGTCAAAATGTACAAAATTCAAGTAATAAAGTAAATAAGTACCTGTACTGGGGACGTAATGTACACATGATGGCTATAGTTCATAGTGCTATATGGTATACTTAAAAATTGCTAAGAGAGTAGATCCTAAAAGTTTTCAACACAAGGAAAAAAGATTAAAACAAATTTTCTTTTATCAGAGATGATGGATGTTAACTAAATTTATTATGGTAATTACTTTATAATATATGTAAGTCAAGTTATTATGCTGTACACATAACTTATAGTGCTATATGCCAATGATATTGCAATAAAACTGAAAGAAAAAAAAGAAATTGCTAAACTGTCTTTTAAAGTAGTACCATTTTGCATTCCCATCAGCAGTGAACGAGAGTTCCTGTTGCCCTATAACCTTGACAGCATTAGGTGTCAGTGTTTTGGATTTTGCTTACTCTAATAGGTATGTGGTGGTATGTCATTGTTATTTTAATTTGCAATTTTCTAATGGAATAAAATGGGAGCATCTTTTCATATGTTTATTTGCTATCTGTATATCTTCTTTAGTGAGGTATCTGTTCAGGTCTTTTGCTCATTTTTAAAAAAAGATTTATTGTTTTTGACAGAGAGACAGAGACAGAGAGGGAGACACACACAGAGAGAGGGAAGAGCAGTCTCCATAGTTGTACATCATCAGCTTTTTTTTTTTTTTAATGTTATTATATTTTATTGTTAAATTTAATGGGGTGACATTGGTTGGTAACAATCAGACAGTTTCCCAATGGACAACTCCACATCACATCACCCATGTATCGCATTATGTGCCCAGCTCCCAGAATCAGGTCCCCCTCCAACCCCATATATGTGGTGCCCACTCCCCGCTCCCCACACAAATCTCCCTTCCCCCTCCCCCCTCCTCCCTCCTCTCCAGGTAAACACCAAACCATTGAGTGTGTCCATAATGCTGGTGCCCTCTCCCACCTACCCTCCCTCTCTCCTTCCCACCTCCTCCCTTTCCCTCAGGCAATCACCATGTTATCGGGTGTGTCCATAGGTCTCTGTGTCTTTGTAACTTTCAGTTTTATATTCCACCTATAAGTGAGGTCATATTTTTCCGGATTCTTTCAGTCTG
>PVKE010041478.1:0-12500 GCA_004027555.1 Craseonycteris thonglongyai | reverse complement strand
TTTTAATGTGAATTAATTTATTCAATGTCATTTTTCTTTCTTATTAAGTGAGACAAACCCCTTCTTCCCATTAAATATGTAAATAGATATATATGTGGCCTAGGGAAATTTCAAGCACATACTATGGTTTTTATTCTGGCAATCAGAGTCACCAGAGAAGTAACATAACTTAGAAATTAGCTTATTATCAAGGCGTTTTCTTTCCTTGTATGCCACAGATTAAACCTCTGAATATCACTAAGTCACAAAAGTCAGATTTCTAAGAAGCATACTTCTCCCTACACATCAACATCAAATTTTCATCATCTTGATCTTGTGAATATCTCCTCAGTTCATCCTATAATCACCATTTCTAGTCCATTAAAACTGCATATCTTGTCTTTTAGTCTTTCTGCTTATTTACAAATGCAATCATACGAAACAGCAAGTGTAAAGCTAGCTTTAAACGTTCACCAAAGCCCATATTCTTATGGCTGGTTAGCAAAGAACTTCCTGCCCTTTTTTGTTACCTCTTCTCTCTAATATTTCCTATGTAAAATTCTAGAGGAGTCAGAAGCATCAGCCAAAAGGGAGCTAATGAAGAGCACAGCAAAAAGACAGAAGGTGCTGATCACACCCCTTGTCTCCCCATTGCTTGTTTCTGGTCTCAAGCAAACCAGAAAGAGATGCTGGCAGAGGAAAAGCTGTTTACCTTTAAATAAAGTTATGTGTTTTCACTGTTACATTTAATGAGGCATTCTAATAACTGAAATATGATTATTTTGTAACAAATACTGACCAGTTGAATTAGAATTCTATAGATACTAAAGTAGACATGTTTACACTCTGGGCTTTTCATTAAGACGGAATAATAAAACCTCAAGTTACAAATAGTAAAAATATAGACTGCACTAAATCCCTGTCATTTGACATGTGCGTTATGCTGAACAGCTTATTCTGATAATAAAGACTTGCATTTATTGCTGTGGTTACTGACCATTGGACAAATTCTGCCCATGACCAGTGGAACAATAAAACTCCATATTAGTGTGCCCAGAAATCTGGTTTCACAATCATCTGGTTTAAAAAGGAGAATCCAGATATGCATCAGGTGAACAAGAAGTCAATGATATGATAAATATTCTAGTACATATATTTAGTTTTAGCTGCTAGATCAGTCTCCCTTATAATAGGTACAATTATATGTTAGGAATCCTGATTATTTTATTATTTAAAAAAATAACTCAATTTTTTTTTTACATTTAAGTTTTTATTTTTTCAGTTTACATGTTAGAAAACAAAGCCCTTCTTATTTTCTATGTCTATCAAGATTTTCTATTTCAAATGTGAAGAAGCATGAACATTTACTTACTTACAAAAAAGTACTTCATCCACAGACTAAAACAAATTTAGATACTTATAATTGCTACGTTTCTATAAAACAGAAGAGAAAAAGCTATCCAAAGTCAAAATAGAACCTTCATGATTTACTAAATAAACCTAATTCCTCTTTACCTATATGGGAATAGTTAGGGGGGTTTGGCATTAGATATTTCTGTAGCCTTGAAATAATCTCCCCTCTAAGTCTCAGTTCCCTCCTTTTTAATGTGAGGAAATTTAACTAGGTGATCTTTATTTTAACATTAAAAAATATCCATTGATTCTATCTTGGAGGCAATTCATTGTGCTTCCTAGTTTAAGATATTATCTGTGTCTGTATGTGTAATATTCAGTTTAACTTTACTCTTTTAAACTGTACTACTGGGATTAAGACATAACAAAACCATGCTACTGAGTAAAAGCATAACCTTTACAGAGAAGCTTACCATGTTTGGGATGCACTATACAGGAAACATGGTTGTTTCTCCTCACATTCTTGCCTAATGATACTACCTTTTTAAACATCAACATAGCATTCATCACAGTGTGGAATACTGATTCTAGGAAAAGTCTGCTAATCCTTGCCCATGGATTCACATAAAGGATGTACCTCTCTCATCCAAGTAATTCTGAAGGTGACAAATATTACAGATGCTGAATTTATGGGAGTGCTTGCTCCCTGTTTATTAACTCATCCATCTTGTGAGAAATAAAAGGACCTACAGTGAGACAAGTGGGCTTTTCTTATCCTGTCAGCTCAATGATGTTTTAAAGTAATTAATATCTGTAATTACTAAATCTTGCGAAGGAAATTTAACCCTTCTCTGCCTCATTTGTTGTTGTTTGTTTGTTTGTTTACCTAATTCATAACATGATAGCACAAGTAAATTCAAAGTTAATTAGAAAAAATCCAACTTCAATATGACATTGATTTCTTTTACCAAATCCAATTTAATGTACCTATGAGTATATTACATTCTATTTACTATTTATTTGTGTAGCAAGTGTTCTTAGTCTGGAACCTGGAGCAAAAGGAGGTCCTTTTAAAGTGTCTAGTCTTGAGATTCAGGATACTGGAGGTCTTTTAATCAAGTGATCTTACAATTTTATGGTCTGTCAGAATCAATGCTAAGATTTAACACAGTTGAAGTATTTAATCTTAGGACTCTAATGGAAAGAGGGGATTAAAATCATGGAAGAGTTAAAAAGCAGAAATGATCTGAGTTTATTTGTAGTTATTAAATTTCAGTATGTTTAGTAGAATGAAATCATTGGAGAGTAGAGTTTCTCTTATTGGATTGCTGTGTAACACTGTCCTTAACAATGTTGATGTGCACTTGATAATGGGACATAGACCCGGTAATAATAAGCAAACCTTGCTACTGATTTATAATATTCATTATAGGTGAATGTGACTTGTCAGAACAGTAATGATTATTACAAAACATAGTTTAAACACATCATTCTAACCCATTAAATATATATCTATATCTATATCTATATCTATATATCTATATATCTATATATCTATATATCTATATCTATATCTATATATATATATAGATATAGATATATATATATATATATTTGGTATTCTATTCTGAAGCCTCTTCTGAAATTTCAAAAAGTAGACAAATTCAATATATGGTAGAAGCTGTTTCTATCCTAATTCCAAGGGCAATGCTAAGTATGTCTGGTAGATTTTTTTTAAACTTAAAAACCAAAAATAGTTCATCTTTGTCATTGTCCTTGTAACCATTAACTAAATATATGCAAAACACTATATTAAATATTAATATGCTTTCAGACTAAAGGTTCTCAGACAAAAACTTTGCATTACATTCAGGACAATAAAAATTGAGACAAATAATGCAGAAATTTCAAAATTAGTATATTAATGGTCTGTATTTTATTAAACTCTGACTTAAATTATAAATCTAAAAATGGTGTGGGAGGATTTTCTTTAATTAGAAATCTAAAATATCTGTTTTAAGGGAAGCAGTCTTAACAATAACAACAGAAACGTTAGTTGGTTTGGGGGGTGTGTTTCAATGTCAGAGTTTCACTTGCATGCTTTCAGATCTCTCTATCATTTTTATGCTGTGCTTTTACTTTCACCAGCCAACACCTGCAAGAAGAGTTACAGATACTTGCGATTTTCATTTTCCTGGGGAGAACCCTAGCCAAACACTCCTGCTTCAGCTTCTTTGCAGTGGGGGTCAGACTGCTCTGAGGTAAGACTGTCTCCAGAATCATTTATGGAGTTAAGCCTAATGACTTTCCATGGAACTTTGTTTGATATCAAATATTTGTTTGGCTTGCTCCTCTTCCCTGTCTCTCTTCCCTACTCACTGTTTTTTCCTGGTAGCACTTCCTAAGAAATAATTTTCACATGAATACTGATCTTAGGGTCCACTGGAGGTCCTCCTTAAAGACTATGGTAATCATTAGTGCTACTTACTAATTTTTCTACTCTCTGTTTTCTGTGCAGAAGGTATGGTTGTCCTTCCTGGCCTCCTGTGGTTGGGTGACAAGCTAAATTAAGAGCTCTAGCAGAGGTGATGTGGGCAGCTTCTGGGCTGAGCATTAAATTGACAGGATGAAATGCTTTAGAGCTCTTTTCCCTCTGTTGTGGCGACCAGGAATGCTCCAGATTGTGCCTGCTTTATCAGTCTGGGACCTAGAGTCAGTGTGACAAAGTAGTGTAGAGCCCTTGCGATCACTCAGAGCAAGAAATCAACTTCCGTTGCATTACTCACTGATAGTTAGGGAACTTTAACCATACTACTTGCAATATAACCTAGCATATCCTGACAGATATAAAGGGTGAAAAAAGGAAAGAATCAAGGATGACTAATATCTGTGCATTGGGTTATTGATGGGTGATGTATACATTTTTGGGGGTGGGAAAAGCAAGGAAGATCTGGGCTTTATTTATTTATTTAAGGTATAATTGGCATATAACATTATGTATTATTTTAAGATGTATAACATAATGATTCAGTATTTGCATATACGTATTGTAAAATGATCACAACAGTAATTCTAGTTAACATATGTCATCATACATAATTACATTTTTTGTGTGTGATGAGAACTCTTAAGATCTACTCTCTTAGCTAGTTCTGAATATCCTATAATCACCATGTTGTACATTATATCTCTAGGACTTACTTTTTTTTTCAATTAAACTATACTGTTTATTATATTTAGGAAATTTACTATAATAATCTATAATTTGTCTTATATAAATTATTAATATAATTTTTAACAAAGATACACTTGCATCATGCCATTTGTAATGGAAGATAATATGAGTCAAACTACTTTTAATATCTGGTACCTAAAAGTTGATTTTTTTTAATTGTTTTTCACAAAGAGAGAGACAGAGAGATATACAGAGACAGAGAGTGAACTAAACTGGGGAACTCCCCAGTTCAGCATATGGGTCTGCACAGGCCGGGACCGGGATTCAATCCTTGGTCCCCGGTACTGCAAAGTGAGCGCTTAACCCACTGAGCCATCCCGGCTTCCCCTAAAAGTTGATTTTTAAAACAATATTAATTCACATATCTCAAACTTTATTTGTTGCTTTCACACTTCTATTTGTAGTTGAATATGTGAAAAATATCTATTTTACTTTCCAAAACAACCAAGAAAAAAACAACAACCTCAAAAAAGCATTCTATACCTTTTTTATTGTGTATTGTGATGATAATCTGATCTTCTATGTGTGACATAATTTTTACCATGGTAATGCACAAATGATGTCTTGAACAAATCTATCCAAATGAGATCTGTGTTTACTATACAGCTCTTATGTCGACAGTGAGGCTTTGGGCATGTTTGTGGGAAAGACACAGTGAGTGAAAGTTCAGGCAGATGTTTGTATGTGAGATTTTCATAAGTTGTAAGAAAAAAAATACTGTAAGTTCAGGAAACAATGTAATAGACTGGATTCTATTCTTAAATTTTTCTTCCATAGGGGATACAGAAAGTCTGAGTTTCATAAGTAAAATGAATGAGAAACCACTTGATTGTAAATTGGAAGTGATCTGGTACTCAAGGGAGAAACAGAATCCACAAAAATTAGTTTCTTAGAGTACCTAAGCCAACGCTCTAAAAGGCTCTGTAGCTTATATCATTTGCCTTGGGTGTCAGAGTCATGGCAAGGCTTGTATTAAAAGGTAAACTGTATAGGTGTTGCTTGATATTCAAGCCAAATGTAATGGTTCTATATGGCAAAGAAGAAAATGCAACTCCCAAATATCTTACTAATTATTTTGATTCTCTGAGGAACAGTTGAAACACATTCAGCATATGTACACAGAATGATTCAAACTCTCAGTATTTTAGGCTCTGGTCTTTAAAATATCAAGGTGTTGTCAGAGGCCTGGTATCTTAGCTCTCTATAGAATTTCTGCAAAAGGAGTTCATTTCCACTTCACTGTTATTGAAGGTAATTCCACTTTCATTAAGCCCTCAATTTATGTGTTTGTCAATTTGTGACATCAGTAAATATTTAATTAATTAGTCTTAAATACATGCACATAAAAAGTCAGATGAAGACATTAAGGCCCAGGGGAAGCCGGGATGGCTCAGTGGGTTAAGCACTCACTTTGCAGCACCGGGGACCCAAAATCAAGTCCCGGCCCCGACCCCATCCTGTGCAGGAGTGCCCCCAGTTCATTTCTCTTTCTGTCTCTGTCTCTGTATCTCTCTCTCTCTCTCTCTCTTTCTCTCTCTCTGTCAAAAACAATTAAAAAGAATGTTTAAAAACAAAAAAAGGAATTAAGGTCCAGTTGTCGTCCTGCAATTGCTTAATTTTTTCTGGATTCCATTTAATTGAAAGTCAATAACTTGAAAAAGAAAACCGTATTTGTTTGAGATTGTATTAGAAACTGTAAAGCCCGATCAATTGCACATTCACAATTGTGTCCATTTACCTCTGTTTTAGTGTAAAGTAACATTTTTTATCCTCTTTAAATATGTCTGTCATGTATATGCCATTTTAAAATAATATTAAAATTACCAATATCCCCAATTACCTTTGAAAACAAATGTAAATTTAAGCTATCAAAGACTACATTTATTAATTCAACACATAGGAAGGCTGTCCAGAAAGTATCCAGCCATGTAACTATTCTCTATATTGACAGTGGCTGGATTTTTTTCTGGACAGCCCTCATATTTTAGTTTTGCTTTAGTTACAGTTTTTTTCATGTCTATAAAATATTTTTTAGATCATGTTCATTTCAAAATCATATTAAAGAAATAAATAAAATTATGCCTTAAACATGAGGTCTCTTACATCTGTCTGAACACTTTTTCTATATAAGCCTTGTATTGGGTAATCATTCTTTATAATTCAGTTGACTGTTTTTCATATATATCATTTCTGCATGTATTTGCTCAAAGGAAGGAATAAGAAATCAAATTATTTTTACCTATTACAATTTTTAAAAATCACTTAACTGCAAAAGAGTTTTATATAACTGGGGAGGAGGTTCTTACAACATTTAATAGTGAGGACACCGGAACCTGACTACCTTGAGTTAGAATTCTAGTTCTATACTTACTGTTTGACTTTGAAAATCTTCCTTAATTTCTGTGTGTCTCAATTCCACTATAGATAAATGACATAGGAGCAGAATATATTATCTGTTTTTATTGAAGACGAAAAACAAGGCAGTGAATATTTAAAGTTTAATCTAAAAAAATAAAATCTAAAAGTGTCTTTATTATACATACGAAGCAGAATCAGAAAATGAAAATCTGAAAGAGGAGCCAAGATGTCATTTTTTTTTTTTTTGTATGAAACACTGAGAAAGAATTTTTAACTTTCTTAAACATCAATTTATTTTGTTATAAATTGGGGATAATTATATGTTTTCTCATTAGTTTTATCAATGAAACTAGACTATCAACACATTTTGGAATTATTTACGAATTATAAAGCAATATATGTGAAACTTGTTAATATAACAATAATAATATCAATCACTGAGACCTAGATCTGTCCCATTTATTTTGATAAGCAACCCTTTTCAGGCCTGACAATTTTATATAATAAATATAAAATGTAAAATATAATATAAAATATAAAATCACAATATCATATAATACTGAGATTCTATCAAGTAAGACACATGTATATTATTTGAATTTACAAAACAATTTAGCAATATAACAAAAGGATTACCTGTTATATATACAATTATAGTCGAGCTCTAGCTATGCTATGTTTATTAAATACATACTTTATCCTTTCACAACTATGGTAATATAACTAGTGTTATAATCATTGATTTCTCAAGTTTCAATTAATCAAATATTCAAAAGTTTCAAATTATTTGCTTAAATATGGATGCAATTATCTTGAGAATGATAGCTAGTAAAGATTAATTTTATATAATACAGGTATTATTTTTCTTATTACACACCAATTAATTGTACTACATGGTTTCATAAGTAACAAAAAATGCAGAACATTAGGGCTAGTTCTTACATTTGCCTTTGAGATCACTTGGCAGATCTGATGAGTGAGTCTAACAACTCAATTTCTCTTTTAGCAAGTAATCAGGAGAAATACTGAGAAACACAAAGCAGAAAATACTTTGTAATTTTTTCTGCTTTTAATTAGTTTTTCTGTGACTTGCAGTTGTCTTTAACATATTTTTCTCTTCATTTTTTAAAAGAGGTAGACTATTATGTGTTGTTTTTTTAACTGTTATTTCCTTTGAAATTCCATAATTTCTTTGTCAACTTTTTGACATTTTGACTTATTACTGGGTTGGTAAATTAAGCATCCCTACTGAAGTTAAATTTGTGGTGCACTTTTTCCTGGAAGAAATACATTTAATGCAGTATCCTGATTCTATATTGGTAAGGGCAATGTGGATATTTTCAGGTAAAGTTGTGATTAAATGCTATTGTATAATTTCAGAGTATAGAAAAATCTTTAAGGAAAAAAAGTTAAGGGGACTATTTCAAGGGAATAACACTACAAGTATGGAGAAAACTAAAAAGGAGTCAATAACAACAAATTTGAAGGTATTAATAGAATGCAGATGGAACAGTGGGTAAGTGAACTAACAGATCTGAATTGTTAGACCTAAGAAATCCAAATAATCAGCTACTTGAGATATAAGTTGAGAATCATTATAAGTTAAATTGCAGGATTCCTCACAGCCCTGGGAACTGGGAGTAGGCCATACTGCTGGGGGTTGGAATAAAAAGATGCTACACTAAGGAAGACCAGTTGTAAGCAGTTTAAAAGGTGATTAGGTAGTAAGTAAATCACCTCCTGAGCACTACTCAGCCTGGTAATAGCTTAGTCTAGAAGGAAAGAAGGAATTTATTTTCTGGAAAGATTAAAAGAGTGAGACTGGCCCGGGACACAACAGGTATACTTAAGAACAGGGTTATCACAATGGAAAACTTAAGGGAAGGTGCAATTAAATGATGGAATTCATATCCTATGCTGTAAACCAGGAACTCTCTCGACATATGACTCTCAATATACCAGCAGTGAATCTTTTCAGGTTGGAAATTATTATTGGATGTTTGATAGGAAAGTGCAAAATTATTTATGTCAGGAGGATCTTCCTGCAATAAACTTCATAACTGACAAGCCCTACCCAACTGCTAAGAGTTCTCAGTCATCTTTTAACCCATTCTCACTGATACATGTAGATACAGTGTTCCCTCGCCACTTTGCACTTCATAGTTTGCGGCTTCAGTGCTTCGCGGGTTTTTCCAAAATATTCATCAAAAAATAAACATGAAAACATACAAGCATGTCAGCAGCCACATGGGGGAAAGGAGCGTTGTTTCATGTTGATGCGCGAGAGAGAAGGATCCCTGCATGTCAAACAAAGAGATGAGCTGACTCAGAGTCCATCCCACGGGCTCTCATAAAGGCGCGTGATTGGTTTCCGGTGCGACATCGACCAATGAGAAAATTCCTAGGGGCACATCCTACTTCGCGGATTTTCAGCTTTTGAGGAAGGTTCTGGTCCCCATTAACCGCGAAAAAGGAGGGATCACTGTAGTCCAGAAAAACTGAAGATAGCCTTTAATATAAAGGAGAGAGAAAGAGAAAACCAATTGGAATTTCTGTTTTTCAGTCCAGGTATAAGAAACCTGGAAGTTGCTACTCTATGCTAAAAACAAGTAACATGCTGAACAAACTAAAAATCAAGAGTCCTTAAAGTTACAATAGAGGTGAAGTCACAAGGCCAACAGCTGCCATCAAAGTTGGAGAGAGTTGCATGTAGAGAATCCCTACTTACCACACTTACCAGAGCAGAAATTTATAAGTAGAAATCACTGTGGTAACCAATGCTGGGGTACAAAAACATCAACTCTTATTAATAAATTTCTGGAGGCTCAATGCTGAGAGTTTAAAAGTCCTCGAGTACCAGTCATAGAAGGGCCCACTGTTATGAGTTTGACCTCCTGGAGATCTACTAGGTTCTTACAGTGAAGATCAGAGAACAATCCCCTTGAGCTTCCAGCAGGAGGAGGAGAAAGGGAACCATTTTGAAATATACCAGAGCCTAATCTAACTGGGTGAAAGGGAAGAAACAACTCCAACTTCTCTATTCATCCTGCCCCCGCTAAGGAGGGAGACAAAACAACAATAACAACAAAACCTGAGAAGCACTTGTGAAATTTACAAGGTTTGCCAAAAGACTGAAACATATACATATTCATAGGCTATATTATGGTTCCCCATTCTCCACATCTTTCCACTTCATTATCAAAGGCCTATTTATCACAATTCCTTTTATCTATGACTTCATGTTCACTTTTTAACAAAAATTACCAGACATACTAAAAGGCACAATGGATTGCACAAGGATTAGAACCACAGTCAGATGGCAGGAATGTTGGAATTATCAGACAAGGAATGTAAAAAAAAATGACAATTATACACTAAGAGCTTGAAGGGAAAAATAAGGACAACATACAAGAACAGAGGAATAAAATTCTAGGGATTAATAAGAAAGATATGTTAGAGGTCAAATGAACTCATTAGAAGGCTGGAAACAATTAAGAATCAATGATGGGAAAGCCAGGATGGCTCAGCGGGTTAAGTGCTCGCTTTGAAGCCCTGAGGACCGAGGATCGAAACCTGGCTCCGGCCCAGGAGGACACACATGCTGAACTGGGTGTGCTTCCCGAATGCAGTGAGGCCCCCAGTTCAGTTTAAAAAAAAAAGAATCAATGAGCTTGGGAAATGAAAAGCAGATAGACAAAAAAAGTTCTAAAATTGAAAAGCGATGAGAAAAAAAAAAAGACTGGAAAAACAACAAAACAAACAGCTAAGGCAATATAATAAAAAAACATAGTGGAATAACTGGAATAACTGAAAATCCACATGCAGAAAAATGAATCTAGAAACACGTAACTCTCACAAAAATTAACTCAAATAGGATCATAGACCTAAATGTAAAATGCAAAACTATAAAATCTTAGTGGATAATGTAGGAGAAAACCTAATTGACCTTGGGCATGAAGATGACTTTTTAGATACATCATCAAAAATATGACTGATGAAAGAAATAATGAATAATCTTGACTTTAATAAAATTTAAAACTTCCACTCTGTAGTAGACAATATTAAGAGAATTGGAAGACAAGCCTTAACCTGTGAGAAAATATTTCTGAAAGAAACACCTGATAGAGGATTGTTATTCAAGATATACAAAGAATTCTTAAAATTCAACAAAAAGAAAAGAAATAACCCAACTCAAAAAGGACCAAAGTTCTTCACAGTCACCAAAGAAGATATGTAGGTGAGAAATAAGTATATGCAAAGATGTTCCACATCACATGTCGTCAGAGAAAGGCAAATTAAAACAAAAATGAATGCCACTACATACATACCTATCAGAATGGTCAAAATATGGAACATTGAAATTACCAGTTGCTGATAATGATGTGAAATTTTTATACATTAATACTGAAAATGTAAAATGGTGCAACTATCTTGGAAGACAATTTGAAAATTTCTTACAAAGCTAACCATATTTGTACCATAATATCCAGAATTCTGTTCTTTGTTATTTACCCAAAAGAGGTAAAAACTATGTCCATATTTAAACCTCCACGTGATGTTTAGAGCAGCTTTATTTATAATAGCCTAAACTTGGAAGTAACCAAATTTTTTTTTTAGTAGGTGAATAAATAAATAAAATGTGGTATATCAGATAATGGAATATTATTAAGTGCTACAAAGAAATGTTTTATCAAGCCATGAAAAACTATGGAGGATCTTAAAAGCTTTATTACTAACTGAAAGAACCCAATATGAGAAGGTTACATATTGTATGATTCCAACTGTATGAGAGTCAATGAAGACAAAACTATGGAGGCAATAAAAAGATCTGTGATTGCCAGAGGAGGAGGTGGACAGATGAGCATGTAGTGCTTAGAGGATTTTCAGTTTGGTGAAAATATTATATATGCTCTATGGTGCTTTAATACTGGATATATGTAATTAACATTTGTCCAAAAATCATTGAACGCACAAACTAAGAGTGAATCCTTAAGTAAACTAAAATACTTTCTGAAGATGAAATTTTGTTTTTTTTACTTTAGAATAAGTACTATCTCAAAACTTTTATCTGGAACCTATAGATTCAAAGCAAAATAAAGCTTGAATTTAGCTATTTCATAAATGAACTCTTAGACATGTTTCCCTCTATTTGAAATATTCGGTATACTGACTCTATTCTAAACTTACTTCAGTTAATGTAATATTTAAGACAATTGTTCAGCAACTTTACTCAGCGTCCAAGGAATCATTTAGAAGGTCATCATACAGTCAATATTTCATACTAGAAAAAAGTGTGTACAAGCAATTATTAAAATCCACAAAGTAATTTAACATTTTTTATTATAGATTTTGCATTTATTTATATATTTGCAATGACTCCTTTTGACATTTTGAGAACAGTTTCCATTAATTGTGGCTTAGTTATATATTTCTTTTATATATTACTTTTTATCCAAAATACATATTTTCACACAATATTTTAATTGTATCTTTCACATTTGAAAACAAAAGAAATATTCATTGGTCAAAATTATTTAATATGAAACAACATAAAATAAAATTCAAATAGAATTCC
>PVKE010041477.1:0-14150 GCA_004027555.1 Craseonycteris thonglongyai | reverse complement strand
CTCCTTCAGTATTTCTTGGAGTGCCGGTTTTGAGCTGGAGAATTCCCTCAGCTTCTGTATATCTGTAAAGGCCTTAATTCCTCCTTCATACCTAAAGGTTAATTTTGCTGAATAGTTAATTCTTGGCTGGAAATTTCTCTCTTTTAATATTTTGAAGATTGGGCTCCACTCCCTCCTGGCTTGCAGAGTTTCTGCTGAGAAGTTTGGTGACAGCCTGATAGGTTTTCCTTTGAAAGTTATATTTTGTTTTTCTCTGGCAGCCTTGAGGATTTTTTCTTTGTCATTGATTTTTGTCATCTTCAGAACAATGTGCCTTGGAGAAGATCTGCTAGGGTCTAGGTAGTTAGGGCTCCTGATTTCCTCTTTGATTTGGGGCTGGAATTATTTCCACAGGTTAGGAAAATTCTCATCCACTATTTGTTTTATTAGACTCTGAGAAGAATTCATCTCGCTTCCTTCTGGTACCCCTATTATTCTAATATTGTTCTTTCTGATGGAGTCAGAGAGTTCTTCTAGGGCTCTTTCATTTCTCTTGATTCTCATTTCCCTTTCTTTTTTCCTCTGTGACATTTCCATGTTTCTATCTTAGATTTCACTAATTCTTTCCTCTAGCTGGTCAGCCCTGTTTCCTATGCTGGTTAGTTCTTTTTTCAGCTCTGTCATGATGCCTTTCATTTCAAGGAGTTCCTTTTGGTTCTGCTCTAGCTTCTCAATTTTATTGGTAAAGTACTCATTTTGCTCAGAAAATTTCTTGCTGAGGTCATTTAACTGTGCCTGGGTACTTTGCCAGCATTGAGTGAGCTCTCTGAGTGTCTTGATTAATGCAGCCCTGAATTCTGTTTCACTTAGATTTGCTTCCAAGTGTGCAAGGTCCTCTACTAAAGACTGCCCCTGATCTTCTGGGGGGGCTTTGGATTCTGAGGTGTGCATTGTGTTTGATGTGGTTCTTTTTGCTTTAGGCATGAGTATGTTTTCCCTCTAGGGGGTTTCCTATCAGATGGGCTTCTCTTTATTTTTTCTTTTGGGCTCAGTTGTGGGAGAAGGAGATTTGGGAGAGGGTTGGGGGAATCAGACAGCTTCTGTGTCCTGGGGCCGTTCAGGTTGTGGTCTTAGCTGTTAGATAGCAGGGTAGTAGAAGTGTGGCCAGGGGTAATGGCATGTGAGTAGGAGCTAGGGCGGGCCTGAGACACAATAGCAGCCTCCTCTTTCAGCAGAGGGGCTGGTGTTTCAGTGTGGGCAGGGCAGAGGAGCTCTGGTCTTTCCTCCACCTGGCTGCCACTCCTTCAATCGTATCTGCAAGCCACGCCCGCAGGGCAGCACTTGGGTGGGCTGGGGCTTGGCAGAGTACCCTGTCAGCCACACAGTCCCACACGCAGGCAATGATGCCGCAGTGTCCCGGTCAGCAGCCC
Organism: Craseonycteris thonglongyai; assembly: GCA_004027555.1. Classification (NCBI taxonomy): domain Eukaryota; kingdom Metazoa; phylum Chordata; class Mammalia; order Chiroptera; family Craseonycteridae; genus Craseonycteris; species Craseonycteris thonglongyai. The sequence goes on along the minus strand of PVKE010041477.1, from coordinate 12,741 downwards.
AGTTGCGTGCACAGGCTGCAGTGCCCCAGCAGCCTGGTGGGTGGGACGCCGAAAGACCAGTTGCACGCTCACGAGCGGGCTACAGTGCTGCAGCGGCCCGGTGGTCAGGGTGCTGAAAGCCGGTCTCATGCACTGGCAGTGGCGCTGCCGCAGCCTGGTGAGCAGGGCGCCAAAAACCCAGTTGCGCGCTGGCGAGCAGGCAGCGGTGCTGTGGCAGCCAGGTGGGCGGCGCGCCGAAAGCCCAGTTGTGCGCTTGCGCGCTGGCAGCGGCACCCCAGCGGCCTGGTGGGCAGGGCGCCGAAAGCCCAGTTGCGCACTTGCGCCCTGGCAGCGGCACTGCAGTGGCCTGGTGAGTGTGACACCAAAAGCCCAATTGAGCGCTGGCAAGCAGGCAGCGATGCGGCTGCGGCCTGGTGGGCGGGGCACCGAAAGCCCAGTTGCGCGCTTTTGCGCTGGCAGTAGCACTGCAGCAGCCTGGTGGGCGGGGCGCTGAAAGCCCTGTGCACACAGGTCGTAGCTCGGGCGGCAGCCGCTCTATGCTCCCGGTTCTGCTGAGACCGCCAGATTCACTCCAAGCACATCTAATGCAGCTATGCCCACTTAAGCCCCAGCCCTCACTCCAAGAGCCCTGTCTTCAGAAGGTGCTCCCTCACAATCTCCTCCATAAATCAGGGGTGCTGAGCTGTTGTGGGCTGGTGCCCTGCTCTCACCCCACCTGCCGGGAAGTGCAGCCGCCCTGCTCCACAGACCCTGTTCCATTTTAGGCTCCGTGATCTGATTAGGGCACTGGGTGCTGTCCATTGAGATCAGATGTTAAATTGTTCACAGTCTTGTGGGGCTTCCACGCTCCCTAGGTCTCGGCTTCCAGCCCGCCCTCGATCCAGCTCCACTTTGACCGTAGTCCCCCAATCCCCCTTTGTTTTTGCCAGCCCCGGGCCGCGCTCCGAGTCTCTGTCCCCGAACCGCTGCTTCCGCTTCCCTCTCCCACTCTCCCCTTTTTTCTCTAACCTTTGTGTGTTGTTCTGCGTTGTGTGGTTCTCTTAGTTGAGGTTGCTTCTCAGGGTTTCCCCTGTGGATTCCCCTCTGTTCACAAGGCCCTTCCCAGGCAGTTATCGGCGTTCTCCTCTCATGCCGCCATCTTTGTTCTTCCCCACCTTGATTCTTATCTCCATGTAAGATGTTGTTTTGCAAGTATTTACTTGTAATACTGTGCGTATTTTCCTGTGACTGCTGTAACTAATTATCATGAAGTGGGTGGTTTAAAACAAAAGAAATTTATTCTTTCACAATTTTAGGGGCCAGAAGCACACAGTCTGTATAATTGGGCTAATATCAATGTGTCGGTAGGACCATACTTCCTCCAGAGGCATTAAGGAAGAATCTGTTCCTTGTCTCTTCTAGCTCTGGTGGCTGCTGGCACATCCCCCCAATCTTTGCCTTTACCTACTCTTCTGTGTGTGTGTTGTAAAAGCCCACTACTTTCTTCACTTTTTTATTGTTAAATTTACTGGGGTGACATTGGTTGGCAGCATAGTTTCCAGGTGTACAACTTTACGTTACATCATCTATGCATTGCATTATGTGCTGACCACCCAGAATCTTGAAACCATCTTATTCAGTGAAATAAGTCAGACTGAAAGAATCAAGAAACATATGACCTCACTCATAGATGGAATATAAAACTGAAAATAACAAAGAAACAAAAACTTACAGACACAGTCAATAGTTTGGTGGTTACCTGAGGGTAAAGGTGGAGGGGAGAAAGAAAGTGGGGGGGGAGTTGGAAGTGGATACGTGGTACTTCTTATATGGGTACATGTAATGGCATTTAGGTCCCACCTGAGTAATCCAGGTGATCTCCCCATCTTAAGATCCTCGATCATACTGGCAATGACAGATAAGGGATGTGTTTTACTTATTTTTGTTCCCAACACTTAGCACCAATAGGCATTCAACAAATACTTAATGGGTAGTTGGAGAAATAAATTGAATTAAACACTCTCATTTTGCAGATATTGGATGTTTATTCATTCAACACGTACTTATTGATTGTTATTACATATCAGATAGTGCACCAGGCACAGAAAGTATAAGAACAACACAAAACAAACATACTTCTGCCCTATGGGGCTTAGATGCTAGTGGGAGAATGAGGCATGACAAAAAGCACATATAGATATGAGGTCTGACAATTAAGTTCACAAACTTGACACTGTGCGCTTAAGTTGGCAGCACCGTACAAACAACTCAGTAAGTTTTCATAACCTTGGTATATCAGTGTCTCATAGCTGTGTTCATATCGATATGTGACAGTGTCTTGCTGAGTGGTGTTTATTATTGTCATTGCATGTTTTTGTTTGCCATTGCGAGAATGTCGGAGCTTGAATTAGAGCAACAGACACATTAAATTTCTCATTAAACTTGGCAAGAATGGAAGTGAAATCAAGAGCATGTTAGTCCAAGTTGATGTGGATAATGCCATGAAGAAAATGGCAAAGTACAAATGAATTACATATTTTTCTGAAGGGAGAGAAAGTGTCATTGATGAAGAAAGGTCAAGATGATCAGTAACAAGCAGAACTGATGAAAACACTGTAAAAAATTGTTGAATTGTGCATCAAACTTGTCGGCTGACTGTGAGAAGCACAGCCAACCAAGTAAACATCAATAGAGAAACAGTTAGAAAAATCTGAACTGAAAATCTTGGCATAAGAAAGGTGTGTGCAAAAATGGTCCCAAAGGAGCTCACCAATGAACAAAAGCAAAGGAGAGTCCAAGTTTGCCAAGACGTTTTGAAGAGGCAAGATGATGTTTTGGGCCCTGTTATCACTGGTGATAAAACATGGGTGTACCAATATGACCCTGAAACAAAGGTTAAAAGTGCTCAATGGAAGTCAGCCAATTCTCCATGACCAAAACAGTTCTGTCAGTCCAAATCAAAAATCAAAACAACGTTGCTAACCTTTTTTGATATCAGGATTGTTCATTATGAATTTGTACTAACTGGACAGTCAGTCAAGTTGACTATTTGGAAATGCTAAAAAGGCTGTGTGAAAAAGAAGGAATAAAACTGATTATTTCGCCAACGTCTCATGGCTCTTGCATCATGACAATGCTCACAGGGCACTATCTGTGAGGGATTTTTTAGCCATTAAACAAATAACTGCATTGGAACGCCCTCCCTACTCACCTGATCTGGCCCCCAATGACTTTGTCTTTACCTGAAGATAAAGAAAATATTGAAATGAAGACATTTGATGACATGCAGGACATCTACGGTAATATGATGATGGTTCTCATGGCCATTCCAGAAAAAGAGTTTCAAAATTACTCTGAAGGGTGGACTAGGCACTGGTGTCAGTGCATAGCTTCCCAAGGGGAGGACTTCAAAGGTGACTATAGTGATATTCAGTAATGTGCTATGTAACACTCTTTCTAGGATGAGTTAGTAAACTTAACTGTCATTTTTCATATGATTCCAATTATACGAAAATCTTCAGAATAGGTAAAGGAACATAAAGCTGCTTAGTAATTGTCAAGGGCTTGAGGAATTGACATTGACCGCATAATGGGCATGAGGTCTCCTTTGGAAGTGATGAAAATATATTAGAAGATAGAACGGATGGTTGCACAACATTGTGAATGCACTAAATGCCACTGAATTAGTACAGTGTAAAATTACTGATTTTATTTTATGTGACTTTCACCTCAATAAAGAACAAACTCATTGAGTAGACTTTTGGGTAGAGTCAAATTGAATAGACAGTTCTGCCAGCTCCTTCATTCTATGTCTTATAAAGAAAATATTAACTATATCTTCTGGACATTTAAGATGGGAGAATGTGGAGCACATGGAAAAGCTGTGTTTTAGTTACCAAAAGGATCTTTGAGAAATGTTTTGTTTTGCACCCCATATTTCTAGTTATATTCAGAAACAATGACGTAATAAAATGACATTTAAATAAACTTAGATGAGAATAAAAGGATTGACTAGAGAGGTTGGTACATATAAATATTTGTCAATTGGACAATGAAGTAAGAGCATAACACTCCGAAATGGTGTGGAGTGGGCAGGAGAGAGGTAGTACATCTGATTCTTTTACCAAGTACACTTAAATTTTATTGCTTAAGATATTGAGGGGGGCAGAGGGAAGGAGGATTACTACAGGGAAAGGTTGTACATTGAAAATAAGTGCTTGCTTGTTTCTAATTCCACAATCTTCTCAGTAGCTCAAAGTCAATTCTACTTCAGCAAAAGTTTAAGGATAATACTTAGGACAAATGCTCAGTTTGGTATTTACTGAGTTTATAAAAGAAGGCAGCAGAGGATAAACAAGATGTGAAACAAATAGAAGATGACTTCCAGTAATCTCTTAATTTATTATTTCTGGTTCAGTCATGACAAATGAGGTTAGTTATGCCTTCAGCTATTTATTCTTAATGGTGAAAACTAGCATTTATCAAGCTCTTACTATATATATTTAGGCACTATACTAAGCATTCAAATACAATATCTTGTTTTACCCTCTCAAATATCCTTTTAGGTAGATAGTGCTTACAAGCTCATTTTACAAGTGAGGAAAGTAGTACACAGAAGTAAGTATTTTGCCTAAGGTCACAGAACAGTCTGTATTGGAACCAGGGCAGTGTGATTCCAAAGCTTGCCCTTAAAACCACTTAACTAGATTATCTACTTCTCACTTTTCAGAAATTTAAAGTTTACCTTGCCCCTTTTATAAAGAATTCAGATACATAATAACAAATGAGAAAATCAAAATATCTTCTCTCTCAAAGATTCATTAAAACCCTCCATTTCAAAATTCTAATAAAAATTAAAAAAAATAGCCAGGATATAATTCAATGTAAAATAACACAATACACTAACCTAACGTGAAATAAAAACATGTGAGTCTGTACTGATATAAATAGTTGAATTAATTAGATAAATGAATAACTGGAGAAGAACAAACTCTTCCTTACAGAAGATTTCAATTAATAATTGTAGGAGTAATAAGGAAAATAGAAAACCATTATTTGAATATCGGAGTAATATATGTTTTAGGCAAGATCCACAAATGAATACTAAAATTAGCAGGTGAAAATTTAAGAAGAAATAAGATATTTGCTTACACTCAAATGATCACCTCCTACATGGCAATAATAATAATAATAATTACAAGAGTAAAAATAGTAACTACACAGTGAAGAAATGTGGCAGATACTACCTTAACCAAATGGTCAAGATTAACGCCATTATATTGTTTGTGTGTGACAAATGGAGCTATGACTGCCATTTTGAGACCATAAGGTAGCCAGAGTAAGAATCGGTCAACAGAAATAGAAAAATATCTTGTTTTCCAATACCATTATTAAATAAATGAATTAATAAGTCTTAAATTTTTTCTGCCAACCACTTTTTGTTATGTGTGATAATAAACTCATTTTTGTTCTAAAAAAAATTAACATCACCAGTAGCAAGACATATGCACATCATATACCCCAATATGATAGACTAAAAACAGGTATCATTTCTGTTGTATTCTTCTCAAAAATGCATACCTCAACCTAAGCATTATGTCAGACAAATAGAACATATAAGACAAACCAAACTGAGAGACATCTGGGAAATAACTGACCAGAATTTGTCAAAAGTCTCAAGGTCATGAAGAACAAAGAAAGACTGAGTAACTGTGACAGATTGAAATGAAGGAGGCATGAAAGATATGTATGCCATCATTATAGATAGGTTTTATAGATGTTAACTTTAGAGAAAGTTGGGTGAAGAGTCTATGGGAAGTCCTGTATTACTTTTGCAACTCTCTACAATCTTGTATTTTTTTTTTAAGTTTAAAAAATAAGAATAATCAGGTCAAATTGGACATTATAGCAGAATAAAAATTGTAGGTCATAGCAAGAATACATTGGATATTCCAAAACCCAGGCAAAATCATATTTCTAAGGAGCCTATTTCCAAACAACCCAGGCATAGTCATCCAATAGTCCACTGACCAATAAAATATAGACCACCCCAAAATATCCCACTCTAATCATGAGAAAATCATTTGTCAAATTTCACTTGAGGAACCTTTTACAAATATCTGACCAAAAAGGTCACTGTGATACTTAGTTTTATGTGTCAACTTGTCTAGGATACAATAGCCAGTTACTTAAATACTAATCACTTAAACACTAGAGGTTACTATGAAAGTATTTTGTAGATATGTTTAACATTTATAATCAATTGACTGATTAAATAAGTTTACTATCAGTTGACTCTGAAATTATAAAGATTAAGAATAAGATTATAAAGGAAATTATAATGTGGGTAGAGCCTCAACCAACCTGTTGAAAAACTTTAAAAGCTGAAACTAAGTTTTCCCAAAACTGAATTGTGGTCCAAGATTGTAACACCAATTCCTGCCTCAGTAAAATTTCCTATTAATTCTGTTTCTCTGCAGAACTCTGACTCATACAGTCATCAAGAACAAGGAAAGTCTGAGAAACCATTACATCTAAGAGGAGCCCAAGGAGACATGACAACTAAATATGTGACACTCTGGATGGAATTCAAGAACAGAAAGAGGAAATTAGGTAAAACTAAAGAAATCTGAAGAGAATATGAACTTTAATTAATAATAATAATGTAACAATATTATGTATTAATGAAAAGAAATGTACCATACTAATTTAAGATGTTAATACTAGGGGAAACTGAATGTCAAATATATGAGAACTCTGTACAATCTTTGCAATTATTCTATTAATCTAAAACTATGCAAAAATGAAAAATTTATTTTGATACTTATATACGAATTTCATGCTTTCCAAGGAAACAAAATAAAATTTGCATTCAGATATACCTTCCATATGGTTATAGCTATCATGCATTCAATAAAAATTAATAAGTATATAATATATGACTACATGTTGATATAATAAATAAAACTTATGAGTTACAATAATATTTAGACCTATTTAGAAAACCATTAAATCAAAGTGACAAAGAAAATCATTTTAGAGTTTAGGACTCAAAGAATCTGAGTTCTGTCCCTAGAGAAGAACTTTTCCTTTTTATGTAACTTACTTCAAAGACTAATGATTCTGGATTTTGCCTAACACAGGCTGTGTGACCAAATGCGTCTGAAGAACCTTGTAATTTTGGATCAGGTGAAAAAAAGGCAGGAAAGATTTCAAGCCAATGGTGTGAGTGAGATCAGGAACCCCCTGGAAGCTATGGCTGAATAAAGAGCTAAAAATGAAGCTGAAACAAATCTCTAAGCCAAGTCTCTGCCCATTTCAGGAACCCAAAGAAAAAGTGGGATGAAGCAGATTGAGGTACAGAGAGCCACAAGCAAATTTATTATAGCTACACTAACACTTTAATTATTTGGCATTGTCTTACCCTTTCCTTGGAACGGTGAAGGATAAATTTTATAACTGGTTAATAGTTTTATCTTTAAGGCCCTTGGAGATAAGTATAGGAAGAATTTTAGCTTTCCATTATCTGATATATTATTAATAATAGTTATAATAAAGAAATTATAATATTCTTAGATCAACTAATAATTATTTTTATGTCTAGATGAGGTCTTAGAGATTGTCTAATTCCATGGTTAAAATAAGTGACTTACGTGCAATCACAAAACAAATAAAAGACAGAAGTAAGAGTATAACTCAGGCCTCTAACTTTTTGTTTAGTAGTTTTTCATTATGCTCTGCTACCTGGCAATTCAAAATCTAGTTCAGCAATATCCAATAGAAACACAATGCAAGCCACATGTGTATTTTTTTAAATTTTCTACTAGCCATATTTCAAAAACTAAAAAGAAGTAGATGAAACTAATTTTAATAATATAATTTATTTAACCCAACGTATCTAAAATAATATTATTTCAAAATAAAGTCTATATTTTTAAATTATTACTGAGATAACTCACACAATGAACACTCCTGGAGCACCTGGCACAGACAATCAGAGAGACTACACCATAGGGCCCCTACTACATAAAACTATCTGGCTAAGACTGGGAGACATAGCAGATCTGTCTAATACATAAAAACAAACATAGAGAGGCAGCCAAAATTAAGATACAAAGAAATATATCCCGAAATAAAAGAATAGGAAAAAACTAAAGAGAGAAAAAAAAAACTAAATAAAATAGAGCTAAGCAAGTTCCCAGATGTAGAGTTCAAAACACTGGTTATAATGATGCTTAATAAACTTAGTGAGAACTTCAACTAAGTGATTGAAAGTAAGCATAAAAAAGAACCAGGATGGCTCAGTGGGTTAAGAGCTCATTTTGCAGCCTCAGAGAATGAGGATTGAATTTTGACCCTGGACCATGCAGATCCATATGCTGGACTGGGGTGTGCTTCCCATGTGAGAAGCCTCCAGTTCAGTTCTCACTCCCCAGTTCAGCCCCTGGCTTGAGGGGCGTGCCTTCCATGCGGGAGGTCCCCAGCCCAGTTTCCACCCTGTGCCGCCCCTCCCCACCTGTGTGGGACAAACTGATGTTGAAAACTGATGATGTATAACTATGGAGACTGCTTTGGCCCTCCTTGTTCTCTCTGTCTCTCTCTGTCTCTATCAAAAAGAATAAAATAAATATTTTTTTTTAAAAAAAACATAGAAACCATAAAAACCAACTAGTCAGAAATGAAGACTACAATAACTGAAATAAAGAGTATACTAGAAGGAATCAAGAGCAGATTAATTGAAGCAGAGGACAGAATCAGCAATTTGCAAGATTAGGTGGCAGAAAACACTCAATTAGAACAACAATAATCATTTTGAAAAAAGAATTTAAAAAGCGAGGTTAGCTTAAAGGACCTCTGGGACAACATCAAGCTTACCAATGTTTATATCATAGAGGCACCAGAAGGAGAAGAAAGACAGCAAGGAATTGAAAATCTATTTGAAGAAACAATGGCTACAAACTTCCTTAATGTGGCAAAATAAACAGACATACCAGCGCAGGAAGTGCAGAGAGTCTCAAACAAGATGAACCTGAAAAGATCCATACCAAGACACATCATAATTAAAATGCCAAAAGTTAAAGACAAAGAGAAAATCCTACAAGCAGCAAGAAAAAGGCAGCTATTTACTTACCAGTGAGCTCCCATAAGAGTGTCAGTTGGTTTCTCAACAGAAACTTTGCAGGCCAGAGGGATTGGCATAAAATATTCAAAGTGATGAAAAGCAAGGACCTACAACCAACATTACTCTACTCAGCAAGGATATCATTTAATATCAAAGGAGAGATAAAGGGCTTCCCAAACAGGAAAAAACTTAAAGCAATTCAGCACCACAAAGCCAGTAGTACAAGAAATGCTAAAGGAACTTTTTTAAGAAAGAAAGGGGCATGAAGGTGGGGAAAAGGACATAAATATGAAAAATAAAATGGTTGGGGATGCCCAGATGGTTGAGCAGGTGACCATTCATCTTGCAGTCCTAAAGTCTGAGGATTTTACTTTGGCCCTGGCCCATGTGGACCCATATGCTGAACTGGGGTATGCCCCAAGTTCAGTTCTTGCTAGGGCAAGCTTCCCATGTGGGAGGTCCCTGGTTCAGCATCCACCTTGGGTGTGCTGCCCATGTAGCAGGCTCCAAGCTTGTGGAGGTGTGCCTCCCATGCAAGAGGCCCCCAGCCCTGTTCTTGTCCTGTGCAGACCCACTCCCACCTGTGGAGAGAAACTATATTGAAAACTGATTTTAAGGTGACCAGATTTTAACATTGGTAAAGCGGGACACCTTTGACCGGTGGTGGTGGTGGTGGTGGGCGGGGGGGGGGAGTTCTTGATTAAAAATTTGATCTATCTCCCGCCGTTCCCTAGCTCGTCGTGCATTCTTTCCAAAAATCAGGACTTTTTTAAAATGGCGCGGGACGCGGGACAAATTGTTAAAAATCTGGACTGTCCCGCCAAAAGCGGGATGTCTGGTCACCTTAGATTATGTATAACTGGGAGATTCCCCCTTCTCTCTGTCATTGTCTCTCTCTCTCTCTCTCTCTCTCTCTCTCTCTCTCTCTCTCTCTCTCTATGTCAAAAACAATCAAAATAAATCTTTTTTAAAAAGAAAAAGAAAATATCAATAGCTACATGTTTTAAGTGATCAATAATCACTTAAAATGGGGGAGGGCAAGATGGCTCAGCAGGTTGACGGCTCGCTTTGCAGCCCCAGAGACTGAAGATCAAATCCTGGCCCAGGCCCGTGTAGACCCATATGCTGAACTGGGGTGTGTTGACCATGTGGGAGGCCCCCAGGTCGGTTCTCACCCTGTGTGCTGCCCCCCCACCTCACCCCCATGACCTCGCTCACCTGTGTAGAACAAAACCATGTCAAAAATTGATGACATACAACTATGGAGACTGATTAGGGCCCTCCCCTTTCTCTTTGTCTCTCTGTCTCTGTCAAAAAAACAACACAACAAAATATAGAAAAAAGATGGCAGCATGAGAGGAGAACGCAGATAACTACCTGGAAAAGGACTTGTGAACAGTGTGGAATCCACAGGGAAACCCTGAGAAGCAACCTTAACTAAGAGAACCACACAACACAGAACAACACCCAAAGGTTAGAGGAAAACGGGGAGAGCGGGAGAGGGAAGGGGAAGCAGCAGTTCGAGGACAGAGACTTGGAGCGTGGCCCAGGGCTGGCAAAAGCAAAGGGGGATTGGGGGACTACGATCAAAGTGGAGCTGGATCGAGGGCGGGCTGGAAGCCGAGACCTAGGGAGCGTGGAATCCCCACAAGACTGTGGACAATTTAACATCCGAACTCAAGGGACAGCACACAGTGCCCTAATCAGATCACAGAGCCTAAAGTGGAACAAGGACTGTGGAGCAGGATGGCTGCACTTCCCAGTGGGCAAGGTGAGAGCAGGGATTCAGCCCACAACAGCTTGGCACCCCTGATTTATGGAGGAGATTGACTGTGAGGGAGCGCCTTCTGAGGACAGGGCTCTTGGAGTGAGGGCTGGGGCTTGAGTGGGCATAGCTGCATTAGACGAGCTTAGAGTGAATCCGGTGGTCTCAGCAGAGCCATGGACCTAGAGTGGCTGCCGGCCGAGCTGCACCTTTGCACCCAGGGCTTTCGGCGCCCCACCCACCAGGCGAGGACAGCGCCACCGCCAGCACCTGAGACCGGCTTTCACCACCCCACCCACTGGGCTGCCGTGGCTCTGCTGCTCACTCGCGCAATTGGGCTGCCGACCAGGCTGCTGCAGTGCCTACGCCTGCACGTGACCAGGCTGCCGACCGGGCCACCGCGGTGCCAACTCCCGCAAGTGCGACTACGCTGCTGACCGAGCCTCTGAGGCGCCTACAACCTGGCTTTGGGTGCGCCCCCACCCTGGTCGTGGCTGTGCCCCCCGCCCACGTGGCTGACCAGGCTTCTGTCAAGGCCCAGCCCATCCAAGCCGCTGCCTTGCGGGCTCAGCTCACAGACGAGATTAAAGGAAAAGCAGCCAAGTAAAGGGGAGAAAGAACAGAGCTCTTGTGCCCCGCCCGCAATGAACCACCAGCCCCCCTTCTGAAACAGAAATCTGTTATTGTGTCTCAGGCCCACCCTAGCTCCTACTCACATGGCCCCACCCTCGGCCACACATTCACTACCCCGCTATCTAACAGCTAAGACAGCAACCTGAAGCGCCCTAGGACACAGAAGCTGTCTTCTTTCCCCAACCCTCTCCCAAAATCTCCTACTCCCACAAATGAGCCCAAAAGAAAAAATAAAGAGAAACCCATCTGATAGGCAAACGCTCAGGGGGAAAACATACTTATGCGTAAAGCAAAGAGAACCAAGTAAAGCACAATGAACACCACAAAATTCAAAGCCCCTCCAGAAGAACAGGGGCAATCTTTAGTAAAGGAGCTTGCACGCTTGGAAGCAAATCTAAGTGAAACAGAATTCAGGCCGGAAATACTCAAGACACTCAGAGAGCTCACTCAATGCTGGTAAAGTACCCAGACACAGTTAAATGACCTCAGCAAGAAATTTTCTGAGCAAAATGAGTACTTTACCAATAAAATTGAGAAGCTAGAGCAGAACCAAAAGGAACTCCTTGAAATGAAAGGCATCATGACAGAGCTGAAAAAAGAACTAACCAGCATAGGAAACAGGGCTGACCAGCTAGAGGAAAGAATTAGTGAAATCTAAGATAGAAACATGGAAATGTCACAGAGGAAAAAAGAAAGGGAAATGAGAATCAAGAGAAATGAAAGAGCCCTAGAAGAACTCTCTGACTCCATCAGAAAGAACAATATTAGAATAATAGGGGTACCAGAAGGAAGCGAGATGAATTCTTCTCAGAGTCTAATAAAACAAATAGTGGATGAGAATTTTCCTAACCTGTGGAAATAATTCCAGCCCCAAATCAAAGAGGAAATCAGGAGCCCTAACTACCTAGACCCTAGCAGATCTTCTCCAAGGCACATTGTTCTGAAGATGACAAAAATCAATGACAAAGAAAAAATCCTCAAGGCTGCCAGAGAAAAACAAAATATAACTTTCAAAGGAAAACCTATCAGGCTGTCACCAAACTTCTCAGCAGAAACTCTGCAAGCCAGGAGGGAGTGGAGCCCAATCTTCAAAATATTAAAAGAGAGAAATTTCCAGCCAAGAATTAACTATTCAGCAAAATTAACCTTTAGGTATGAAGGAGGAATTAAGGCCTTTACAGATATACAGAAGCTGAGGGAATTCTCCAGCTCAAAACCGGCACTCCAAGAAATACTGAAGGAG
>PVKE010041476.1:0-14141 GCA_004027555.1 Craseonycteris thonglongyai | reverse complement strand
GTTAGACAGGCAGCAAATATATAACTTGTGTAAAAACCAAGGTATTTAGAATCAATTCAGTGAGTGGAGAAGCAATTCTCCATAATTGAGCATATCAGGCTTTGCAATTGCAGGTAGCCATCAAGGTCATCTGATCAAACTACACTGGTTTGTCATTTAAAACACTGAGGCCCATAAAAGTTAACCAAGGAACTTAAACCTACAAAATTAGTTGCAGGCAGAAATGAGACTGACCTCTGTTCTCTTTACTCTCAGAGCAGAGGAATGTTAATCATTAAATATTCATCATGGTCTTTACTGTTGCGGAGCAGAAGCGAGTGTCCTCGATTTCACAGAGGACTGAGACTAGAAAGATAGAATTCCAGTCCCTCAGATGTAACTCCAGAACAATGGCCTGTGTCATGGTGCCAGAACAGTATTACTTACTTCCAATGTCCCAGTAATACAGTAACATTTTTAAAAATACTCTTAAGGGTACGCAAATTCCAGTCTCAATGATGGGAGTAAGTGGCAGAAGAAAAAAATTATCTACATGGTTTCTGAACATTCTAAAATATGGTCTGGTTATCTGAAAAACTCAAAGAGATTTGGGCTGAATAGGAAGTGCTCCAATCTGGTATCCTGCAGACAGCAAGATTCAAGTTTGAATGTTATGATGACACTGTGGTGCCATGCAGGAAATGGGCTTCTTGATTCTTCAGTACATCTATGTACAAGTGCTCATATACATACAGACTGGACTATATTCAGAGGTCTCCCTGTGACTTCTTCTCATTGAAAATAGCAGAAAATGTTATAGATGGTTACTCAAGCTCGGCTCCTGGCTATATAGAGACCAGAGAGGAGACCATTTGTACGCATTTCATACAAACAAAAGAACAAGGGGTAGCCACACCTAAACCAGACCCCTGGTGACCCCTGAACCAGAATTCTCTCTGACAATGGCATAAAGCAGTGAGCTTCAGTTTTTTTCTTCTGTAAAAGACCAGATAATAAATATCCTCGGCTTCAGGAGCCATATTGGTTCTACTGAAACTACTTAACTTTGTTCATGTAGCCTGAAAACAACCCTAGACACTAAGTAAATAAATGAGAATAGCTGTGTTTCAATGAAACTTTATTCATGGACTTAAAACTTAAATTTTAAATAATTTCCATCTGTCATGAAATATTATTCTTCTTTTGATTTGTTTTAATCATTTAAATATATAAAAAATAATTCTTAGCTCCATTCTAAAAGAGGCAGTAGTCAGACTGGGCCCATAGGTCATAGTTTACCAACACTTGACATAAAGTAAAATTTTGTAGGATATTTGGTAATTATGTTCTGTAATATAACCCAAGTAGCTGCAACTGGTGTTTCAATAATTTCAAATCATTCTAAGCCCCTTTGTGTTTTGAGCATGGATAACCACTTGAATGAGGTTCATATGTTTATTTTCTAGAGTGAAATACAGTAAGAATCAAGAAATAACTAGCTTTCTAGGCCTGGACATCTGAGATTTGGTCGATAAATTCCACTCTAACTTTGGAGTCTGGTAATGTACTGTGACAATTAAATACACGTAGCTGGCTTTTTCAGAGGGAGTATCCTGAAGAATCATGCTAAGGGTGCATTTTCTGGCTCTGACCAACCCCTCCTCTCAACAAAATGCCCGTTTGAAGTCATTGCTTAATGAATACTCATAATATATAGTGTGTGAAAAACTAAAGAATATAAATGGGATCTAGTAATGCAAAAGTGAACATGTCACTTACATGTTTCTAAATAGGCCATCAGACTGTGGATTGTTTGTAAATATATTTTTAGCATAAAGAACTGTGACAGAGAACTTAAAATAATAACCCCACAAATTTCTGTTTAAGACTCTTAGAATATAGGTCACTATTTTATTTTAGTTTCTTTTTTCACCAATGACTATCACAAGTGAGAAAATTAAAATAAATTCTGACCTAATTTCTGTTTATTCTTTGACCTTCTGCAGTGTGGGCTGTAAATGTTTCAATCCAGATTGAACACCTATTCTCACTGCAGATATAAAGGCATTATCCCACCCTTCATGTTGCTCAGAATCAACATGGAAGGCCGACACACCTTGTTTCAGTCATACTTATATCAATTGTGGTGACTGATTGCTCCAAACATCTCCATTTTTCCTGTCCCTCTGAGGTTTAATCAGTCACAGCCCCTATATTCTCAATATTTCTCCATTGCTCTATTATATCAGGATCCCAGGGAACCTGGGGCCAGTTCTAAACCAATGACTTCGCATACACTTCCAATGTTCATTTTAAGCACCAAGACAACACACCAAGAGGAAAGAACACAGAGAAGGTACTAAGATACCACATAAACTTTACTAGCCAGTGATTGTTATCTGAAATGGCATAGGGGTGAGTTTGGCAGACCTTTATTAGAGTTCTAATATGATTCCCATTGACCTAAACTGAAACACATAAAGGATAAAGACCAAGTTGCAGAGCACCCACTTCCTAGACTTTTCTGAACAAGGAATCTATTGTCATTTTTGCTCTCAAAGCAGCTACCATGCTGGTCCCCAGCAGGAGCCTAAGAACTCTACTTTTGAAATATCAAAAAAGAACATTTTCTTGCTGTAAATGAATATATAGCTTTCCAGTAGCGACAGAAGGGAAACTTTTCCTCTTCACTCTCCCTGGAGAACACTTGCCCAGAAAACTGAACTCAAAAGGAAAAAATAACTCATTGTTTTCTAAGTCAACATTTGCTTCTTACAAAGACAACAGTAAATCCTTAGGAGAAATAGGTCTTATTTTATTTTATTAAAATTGTAGGTGAAGTCAGGTTTAAGTAGGACTGTGAAGTGGAAATTTACCTTCAGCATTGCCCACCCTTTAGCTAGGGCTTCTCTCATTCATTTTGATACCTCTCTTCTTCCCAGATTCTTAGGCCTTTGTGCTCTCCTCCTATTCCACAAAGAACTGTCAGTCCTTAAGAAAAGAATGCACTCCATGGCATTGAAAAAAAAAAAAAAAAAAAGTTGAGTTTCTCTGACAGGACTGTACTAACCCTATCTTACAAAATTATGCAGGGTGGTGGGGGTGGGGTGGGGGTGGTAATGGTGGGGAAGCTAATGCTACAAATGTCTAGAAATACAAAATAAAATGTAACAAACATCCTTTTAAATTTAAAGCTAACCTGCAAAAAAAAATAAAAAGAAGGCAAATCACTAGCAAGGAAAAAACAAAGAAGAAGAAGGAAACCAGAATGACAAATGAAATGGGCTGGAGGCCCTGAGCATGCTAATTTTTTTTGTATTGTTTAAGGGTTATCTTTGGATTGTGTTTAATCAATTATATAGAAATTTTAGAGATAATCAATAAAAAAGTTAAAATAAAGTATGTATCTTCTACTGGGACAAATTGATGTTTCAAAAACTCATTACTCCACAGAACAGTAAGGAAAAAAAACATTTTAAAAAACACATTTAAAGAAGAAAACTCAATATATATGCATAATCGTAATAAAAATCAAGAGTAAATTTGTCAAAGGAGAGAGATTTTCAGATAAAAATTAAGAAAATATATTCTGCTACATGCTGTTTCTAAGAGAAATATATAAACAAAAAGAATGAGAAAAATATAAGGCAAAAGCATAACAATATATATATATATATAGGTATACCTAGAAAAAAGCGGAAGCATAGAAGGTACCTAGACTATACATAGAAAAAAATATACTAACTTAAAGCTGTCATAGTTCTATTAAGTCAAACAAAATAGGCATTAAGACAAAAAGCTTTTGGAGAGTAAAATGTCATGTAATGGGATCAATTCTAGTTCAAATTTACTTTATTTTTTTTAAAGATTATTGTTTATTGTTCAAGATTTATTTTATTGTTTTTGACAAAATCAGAGAGCGACAGAGACAGAGAGAAGGGGAGGGCCCAGAGCAGTCTCCATAGTTGTACGTAATCAGTTTTCGACATGGTTTCGTTCCACACAGGTGAGTGAGGCCGCGCACAGCAGGAATGGGGCTGGGGGCCTCCTGCATGGGAAACACACCTCAGTTCAGCATATGGGTCCACATGGGCCAGGGCTGGGATTTGATCCTTGGTCCCCAGGGCTTCAAAGTGAGAGCTTTAAACCTGCTGAGCCATCCCGGCTTTCCTGATTTTTATTATTTTTGACAGAGAGAGAGACAGATAGAGAGAGAGACAGAGAGAAAGGGGAGGGCCCAGAGTGGTCTCCATAGTTGACAGCATTAGTTTTCCACATAGTTTCACTCCACAGGTGGGCACAGGGCTGCTCAGGGCAGAAACTGGGTTGGGAGTCTCCCACATAGGCCCTGGCAAGAACTAAACTGGGGGCACACCCCAGTTCAGCCTATGGGTCTACCTGGGTCAGGGCTGGGATTTGATCCTCAGGCTCCAGGGCTGCAAAGCGAGCACTTAACCCACTGAGCCATCCCAGCTTCCACCCCCCCACAATTTACTTTTATGCATTAATATCATAGTCCCCAAATAAATAAAGCAAAACTTGGCACAACAACAAGGAAAATTAACAAATCCATCTTTATGGTAGAATATTTTAACAAAGCAGTCATGCACCAATTATTGCAAAAGTATTTTGATTTGTGTATATTTAAGTGAATGATCAGTAATTAATTAACATTAATGGTCACCATGCAAACTCTTACTGCCTTTCTGTATACAACAACAACTAGAATATACAGATTTTAAGATATAAAGGAAAAACTATCAGGTAGCAGGAATAAATATAATGAAGATATATAATATTCATATGAAAAGAAAATCTGACAGACTTTGAAAAAATATAGATTGCCTTTAATACCTCAGCATTAAGAATTCCTTAAACAAAGAATACAATTAAAAATAATATATTTAAAGTTTTATTTCCAGAATTATCACATTGCAAAATCAAAGAAAAGTCAAAGCCTGGAAGATGTTTGTAAATAGTAAAAGATTTGAATTCTGAAATACAAAGAAATTAATAACCAAAATATATATATATATATAATTAAAAAAAATATGCAAAAAATGTTATATACAATTTGCAAAATAGAAACCTAAAGCCCAATTGGTCAATAAACATATAAAAAGATTATTCAATGAAACATACTCTTCCCATCCTATCCAAAAATAGCATTTCTTGGTATTTACCCAAAGAAGTTGCAAACTTACATCTACACAAAAAATTGTACAGCTTTATTTATAATTGCCCAGACTTGGAAGCAACCAAGATGTCCTTCAGTAGGTGAGTGGATAAACAAACTGCGGGATGTCCAGAAGTGGAATATTATTCAGCACTAAAAAGAAATGATCTATGAAATCCATGAAAGACAAGAAAGAACATTAAATGCTTAGGTTCTTCCACGTCTGGGCAATGCTGAAGGTAAATATTACTAAGTGAATCAATCTTAAAGGGCTTTATACTCTATAATTCCAACTATATGACATTCTAGAAAAGGTAAATCTGTGGAGACAGTAGAAAGATCAGGGGTTGCTAGGGTTTGGGAGTAAAAGTATGAATAGGTAGAGCACAGAGTATATTTAGGGCAATGAAAATACTTTGTAGGATACATTAACGATGGATACATGTCGTTATACATTTGTCCAAACCCACAGAATGTGCATCACCAAGAGTGAGCCTTAATGTAAATTACAGACTTTCTGGGTGATAATGATGAGTCAATGTAGGTTTCTCAGTTGTAACAAGTGTACCACTCTGGTGGGTGATGTTGATAATGGAGGAAGTTATGTATGTGTGTAGGTAGAGGGTATATGGGAAATCTCTGTACCTTCTGTTCAATTTTCCTGTGTAACTAACAGTGCTCTAAAAAAATGATAAAGTCTTTTTAAAAAGATATATTCAACCTAGTAACCAAAAGTACAAATTACAACCACTATATTGTTTCATATTCATCAGAATGGCAAATATTGAAGAACCAGACAATGCCAACTATCACCATGAATGTGAGAAAAATGAAGCTCTTATCCATTGCTTATTGGAGTATACCTTGAAAAAACTACTTTGAGTTCAATTTTCAAACTGTAGTTAGGTTAGAAATGCATACACTCTATAACTCAGGAATTCTACTCTGGAAATATCTCCCAAGAACCTTGTCAAACTTGTGTGCAGGACTCATGGATAGAAAAGCTTATATCAGTGGTGGGTGTACATAGCAAAGGCTTGGGAACAAGCTAAATATTCATCAACAAGAGAATGGATAAATATATTTTATTTTAGTGTATGTGATCTCATTCAACAATAAAACACATAACCTAGTCCTGTAGGTATTACTGTGGTTGATTTTTATAAATATAATATCAAGTTACAGAAAAAATCACTAGAGTTTTAGGTATATAAAGTTTAAAAATGTACAAACTTGTTACATATTTTTTGCAAAATTTATGTATATCACAATGCAGTTGGGGAGGACAAAAGGAGTTATTATTAGTATTGATAACTACTGGTTCCTAAGCTGGACGATCTGGACATGAGTATCATTGTATTATTTTTCTAGTTTGTTTGTCATGTTTTATTTCACGTTATTAATTTTCTCTATATTATAGATATTGGTATATCTGAAGTATATATGTGTTTATATATTATTTTCATCACGTAGCTTTTAAGTAAATAAATGAATATTTAAAATGTTGACATTTTGATTTGGTTTAAAATTATTACTGTATTTTTAAAGATTTATTTTATTGATTTTTGACAGAGAGAAACAGAGACAGAGAGAGACAGAGAGAAGTGGGAGGTCCCAGAGCAGTCTCCATAGTTGACATTAGTTTTCCATATAGTTTCACTCCACAGGCGGGCACAGGGCTGCGCAGGGCAGAAACTGGGCCGGGAGCCTCCCACATAGGTCCCAGCAAGAACTGAACTGGGGGCACTCCCCAGCTCAGCATGTGGTTCCGCATGGGCCGGGGCCGGGATTCGATCCTTAGTCCTCAGTTCTTCAAAGCGAACGCTTTACCCGCTGAGCCATCCCAGCTTTCCCAATTATTACTGTATTTTTAAACCAGAGAAGTTTTTGGCAATGGAATCTGGAAATGAAATCTCTCTTGCCTTTAAATTGTACTGCTTATTTTTCTCTATCTTTCTGACTTGTAATCAGAGACAAAACTTAGACACATGAGTCTTGTTTTCACTGTGCACTCATAATTATACCAAACCACTTATACTCTCTGATGGGCTGTAAATGCATTGCCTAAAGCTTATTGCTTAGTGGGTTTACTTTTTAAATTGCATGCTCTAACTGATCCTCTAAGGGTCAAGGACACGTGGTTCTAAAAATGAAAGAACTAGAAATTCTCTGATTGATCACTTTTAGGGCTAATCCGACCCCTCTAATCTTTTGTTTCTTCCTAGCCTTCTCTCTCTCTCTCTCTCTCTCTCTCTCTCTCTCTCTCTCTTTCTCTTTCTTTTTCCCTTTCTCTTTCTCTTTCTCTAGCTTTCTCTCTTTCACATACCCAAACAAGCAAACAACCCAAACAAACAAAAAAAGGGAATGAAGAAGTAGAAAGTATGCAGCCCTGGTCTCCATGTGGTTCTTCTCCACAATTTCAGTCATCATCTCAGCTACCTCATATCTTGTTAGGTTCTCTGGGACCAAGCTGATTACTGAATGATCTCTGCTTGTTCAACTCAGGATCTAGCCAAAAATTTAATCACAAGTCACTGCTAATATATAAGAATTAAAGTTATTTTTCCTACGGAATGTCCTGTAAACAATAATCTCTTTCTCCAATAAAGTTAAACAAGTTGAGGGTTTTTTTATTATTTTTCTAACTAGTTCAAACATAGATTTCCATGAGTCATTTGGTCATTAGCAGTCTATACCTTCTGAACTGAACTACATGGTGAAAGGAGGTCATGCAAACCTAATTAGTACCACCGGGAGTTTGAGGATGCATAATGTCTCTCTCTGGATGTCTTACTGTAGCATTATGTTGTACTCATATTTTTCTATGCTGGAGGTGGGAAAGTAATTTATGTGTTTTACTCTTTTCCATGATCAGAAAAATGGCAACAGGGGCCAGTTCCATTAAGATATCTGAATTTATCACAAGATTCCCAATTAATCTGAATGAAGTAGTACACTATATGTGTAAACACTTACGGTAGCTGCTTTTTTCAACTGTGTTTGTAAAACTGTGTTTCTGTGTTTGCAACATTTTAAAAAAGAAGAAAAAGAACAGAATATTTAGGGCTTTGAATATAGATGCTTGATAGAATAAAGAATGGCACATTAATATAATAGAATATTAAGCATTCATTTGAAATAATGTCTGAAAATAATATGTACTGGCATAGAAATATATTAATAATATATTAAGTGAAAGAATTAGATTTCAAAGCAGTACATATAGTGTAATCTCTTTTTATGTGTAAAAATAACAATATAAAATTGAAAAAGTGCAACAAGACGAAGATAACAGTAATTAACCTTTGCTATTATAATTATAAATCTTTTTTTACCCTTTGCTTATCTGTATTTTTCAATTATTTTATAACAATCCTATGTTACCTGCATAATAAAAAAAAAAAAAAGAGAAAGGAAAGTAATCCCCTGGGTTTAAATCCACTTAAATTAAAATATGTAATGACAAATTAAAGCGGAAATCAAATTTTAGTTTTTAAAGATGGAAAAGCACTTCAAAAATGTGAAACCTCAATTTTCTTTCTGTACTGAGTACAAAAAAAAATAATTATGGGTAACTAAAACAAAATTGTAAGAAAATTTTGTGTCAGTCTTTTGCAAAAGTAAGAATTACAAGATAAAGCCAGCTAAGGGCTGACTAGGAGAAATTAGTCAAACTAAACAGCTAGTAATTAATGCAAAGACTAAATCTCCTTATCAGTGTGAATTACCAACCATCCAGGAAAGGTACATCCAAAGAATCTTCTTAATTGCTTCAGTTGTCAACAGAGAGATTACACAGTTGGGAATGTCTGAGATAAGAACAGAGCCTTAGGCTTAAGAAAGAATAGTGATATACAGTAGACTGGCAGTTAACCAGAGTCCATGGGGATTGGTAGATGCCTGATAAATGTAAGTAGACTCTTTGTTAACCAGAACTCAAGCAACAGGCATTGCCAAGCAACTAGCAAAATCTCAAACAACCAGCCAAAAAAATTTTGCCAAGTTGCTTGAAAGTGCCAGTTGTTTGAGTTTTGCTTAACAAAGAGTCTACTGTAGCTCAATATAGAATTCGTTTGATGAATTTTCACTTCTGTGAGTACACAGCCTTAGACAATGTACTCTGATGCACATGATAACAGTATTTATTATAATTGTTTTCAATTTCTTCAAATAAACGATTCACTGAGAAGAGATGAAAAATTTTCAAAAATAGTGGCTTGATGTCAAAATGGTTTACCGTTTGTCAAAAATTAGGCTCACCTTTCATGTAACATTTGATTAGTAGTACAGTCATCTAGGTCCCTTGGCATAGTGATAAAATCTTGAGGTATAAATATATTAGGAATTATTTTTTTAGTCTTTATTTTATTAAAATCTAATTTTTGTGATTCTTCTACTGGTTTTGTTCTAATTAACACCATGGCTTTTCCTTAATCATCCTCTTTTAGTCAGACTCACATTTCTTTCTGATTCACTGAACGTACTAGTAGTTCAGGTTAAAAATAAGACAGTCTTTATTTTCCAGCATAAATCAAAGGTTTAAATCTGTTCAGGGACTTTAATGAAGATTTCATGAACAACCACCCCCCAAACTTTTTCACAGCACAGGGAGAAAGGGAGAAGGAGAGGCAGAGGGAGAACACATGGGGCAAAGAGAGTACAATAAATTTGGGTAGGACGAAATTTTTCACAATATTATAGAAGCAAAACAGAAATAAAATTACCTGTTTCCAGCCCCATCAACGCTCCACCCCCTCACACTCCCACTCCTTAAAGACTAGGTGATCTAGGAGATCCAAGATGGTAGAATAGATAAAACCGTGCCTGCATTGTTCAGTGAACATATTAAAACTACAGCTAAATTGTAGAACAGGCCACCTGAAAAACTCTCTGAAGTATAACTAAGGATATAAAGAAGCAGCCACATCGAGATTGCTAGGAGGAGCAGAGATGAGAAATGAGCTAGCTCCAGACCTTCATGTGGCAAATGAGAATCAGGAGAGACATCTCCACAATGGAGATTCCCTGCAGAGAAGGAGCAAGGGACCCCATCCCTATACCAGGATCCCCAGCCTGGAACACTGGTGCTGGGAAAAGGAATCCCATAATATCTCCCTGTGAAAAACAGTGGAGACTCTATCCATTCTGTTAGGAGGGAAGGCTGTGGGAAACCCAAAGATCCTCCTAAAGTGCCTGTGCAGACTCAGTCACTCAGCCTGGGCTCCAGAGGAAGGATGGTAACTCAGGGGCATTGGAAGAATATGGGGGGGGGTGGACAGGCTGAGGTGTGTGTCATTGGGGCAAGGGCTGGATGATAGCCATCATTTTTCTTGAGTGAGATCTCCCTCTGATGCAGCTCGTGGGCACGTGCCATCTTTTCTGTGTTGCTCCCATCTCCACATGACCAACACTGAACCTGATTGATCTGGTGAGCTCTGCTGGCTCTATGATGTTGACTCACCAGGAACCTGCCCTACCCAACTCCCCCAATGCCCGAGGTACCTTCTTTGGTAAGTAGCCAGCCCCACCAAATTGCAATTTTTCTTGGAAAACTTTATGGTCTGCAAACCCCAGGCAGGTAGTGAGTGGCCTCAGTGTGTGCTAAGACTTTTGTTGAATAGATCTAGGCACAGCATAGGGCATCCACTACATAAAGCTACGCAACAATACTGGGAGATGTAGAAGATTTACCTAATCCATAGAAATAAACACAGAGAGGCATCCAAAATGAGGAAACAAGGAAATATGTACCAAATAAAAGAATAGCAGAACACTCCAGGAAAAGAGCTAAATGAAATGGAGGCAAGCAATCTATTAGATATAGAGTTCAAAACAATGGTTATAAGGAAGCTCACCCACATGCAAACGCATACGCTGAACTGTGGCACAACTGGTAACCATTGGATGGCAGTGAAAGTTCTCACCTTCCATGCAGGAAGCTCTCCCATCCCATGTGGCTCCACATTCACTTGTGTGAAATGAAACTATGTCACAACTAATGATGTACAACTATGGAGACTGCTCTGGGCTCTCCCCTCTTCTCTCTCTCTCTCTTTCTTTCACACACACACACACACACACACACACACACACATTCTCTCAAACAATAAAATAAACATTAAAAAAAAGACATGGAGGCTATTGTGATGAATGGAGTGTCAGACAGAGAAACACAGATGCAATTTGATTTAGCTTATATGTAGAATCTAGAGAAGAAATCGAACAAACAAAACAGAAACAAACATAGTTACAGAGAACATTTTGATGGTTGCCACATGAGAGAGGTTTGGGGGTGTGGGTGACAAAAGGGGAAGGAATTAAGAAGTATAAATTGGTAGTTACAAAGTAGTTGTGGGATGTAGTGTATAGCATAAGGAATATAATTAATAATATTTGTCAGATGGATACTAAGAACACCAAGGATTGCCAGAAAGACACCATAAACTAGGAGAGAGGCATGAAACAGGCTCTTTCTCACAGATCCTCAGAAAGAACCAACTCTGCTGACACTTTGATTGCTGACTTCCAGCCTCCAGAGCCGTGATATCATACATTTCTGTTGTTTAAGTTAGTCAGTCTGTGGTATTTTGTTATGGCAGCCCCAGAGGACTAATGCAAGCACTAAGAAGAAATTAGTTCTTTCTCTGTTTTTATCCTGTTATCTGCAATACAATCTATGACACAGAGTGCAACCACAGAAACTTATAGCTGCTAGAAAACATAACCCACTGGGTTTCTTTAGTCTTTTAATATATCTTACTGAAGCATGTCTATCTCTAGCAGCATCTCTTCCTAGAGATATAAGAAGAATGTCGTGAAGAAAAATGGATTTCTAAAATCCTGGCAGGTTAAAACAAGGCAATTTTCTGAGATGATATTATCAAAACGAAAAATGCTTAAGGAAAGAAAAGGTAAAAGAGTTTTAGGAGGAACAAGTGTATCTCCATTATTATTTCACTAGGTACAGTCACTCTCCCACGTATTTTTCTAGATCATTGACCCCTTAGTCCAGACAAATACCTACTCACTCATCTACTTCTACTCTACTAATTTTATAGTTTCACTAGCCTTCCACATATTTTCTTCTCATAATACTTTTGCGATCCCCCACTACTCCTATATACTTTTTAAGTAATCTGTTTTCCATGATGCAGATATAAGTTATGATTGACTTCAATGGAGGCAAAGTGTGTGCAGAAGTAGCTGGGGAATTAAATTTTGCTGCTCCCATTAAACCACTAGATTTCTAGCCAGTCAAGAACGTAATGGAGGAGATTTAGGGCTTGGTTTCTGGCAGCAAACTCTAACACAATAACTTCTGCTGGATTTAGGGAAGTAGTAGCATCATGAGTCTTTAAGCCAGGCTTGGATCAAGCCTGAGGAAGATTGGATTAGACCAAGAAGAAAGGGAATGGTGGTAGTCTTTGAAGGGGGTATGGAATGGAAGATATTAAAGATGTTGTATAGATAATAATGATGAAAACTAAAACTCATTTAACACTCAGATGCTCAATATATTGTCTCCATAAGAATTCAGAACATCAATAAATATTTTCAAAACAACAGTAATATTTTAAAAATATCCTTTGACCAATATTTCCCCATTTCCCTCATTTTACAGCTACTGGGAATCAGCATTCTACTCTCTGTTTCTATAAGTTTCACTTTTTTATACTCCACATAAATTTTATTTCACTCAGCATAATGTCCTCCATCTGTCAACAGACAGGTTTTCACATGTTGGCTATTGTGAAAAATATTGCAACGAACATGAGAATACAGGAATCTCTTTGAGGTACTGACTTAAATTTTTTCCAACTTATACCCAGAACAGGGACTGCTGGATCATATGGTAGTTCTATTTTTAGTTTTTGGAGGACCTTCCATACTGTTTCCCATAATGGCTGTACCAACTTAAATGCCCACCAACAGTGCAGAAGGGTTCCAAAAAGGGCTAGAGATAAATCAAGATTTAAAACTGTGTACTACCTGCTCGAAGCTATGTGAACTAAGTCATCTCACCTTTCTGTATTTCAGTTACCGTGTGTAAAAAAAGTTCCATCATAAGGTTCCGAAAATAAGATTTAATAAAGCCATTTTATAGTGCTGAGTACAATGCCAATCATGTACCAGTTATTAAAACAATTTTACATTTTTTTCCTTTTTGCTACCTCGTCTGATTTTCCTCAGTTGTGAATTTATTAGCACAGATTAATTGTCTGCTCACAAAAGTAAATAGTACTTTGTATGTGTAGCCAAACACTTCTAAAAGGGTTTATGTACAATCTACTGCAGCATATTCTAACTCTATGCCTTAATATTGTCTGTGATAAAAAGGAGTAACTACCTCTTGTTACTTTGCTGAAAAGGTCAGGATGAGGTAGAATGTCATGCTGTTTAAGATCCAATATGAACATTTAAAGGTAATGACCATGTCAATGACAAGTCATAGTAATCAAGTCACTGACATGAGCATACTCAGAGGAGAATGCTGTGACTTATCTATTACTATTTTATGCATGCAGTATTAAAATTTGCAGCAGGATTAGTTTTAAAGGGACTCTTCTTCATGATGCAGTAGACAATTTCATTCAAAGATTCAGGCAATTTCTCAGAAACATGATGCTTTGCGGTATAGATGCTAAACATGTGAATCAAATAACTCCTACAATAAAGCATTAATCTATTCCCCTGGTGCTTTTCCTAAAAGTAATTTTTTTTTAATTCACTTAAAAATTATTGCTAGGAGACTCTAGAGACCAACTTCAAGAAACAAAATTTAACTTTCAATCATCTGGGTAAAGACAAAGCTTTATTTAAATATGATGATATTCAAACCTAAAAGGTTTGGTATATATTCATCTTCATAAGAAGTATCACCTAGATTCTGAGTCTCAGGACCAAATTCTCTGAATGTCTGTCTGTAGCAGGGATTCCCAACCCTGTGCCAGCGGACGCCATGGCGCCCGCGGCCCGATTTGTGTGC
>PVKE010041475.1:0-14141 GCA_004027555.1 Craseonycteris thonglongyai | reverse complement strand
GGCAACAAAGTAAATTCTAAATCTGTCTTTATCTGTAGCTACTTTGAATTAATAAATATTGTTAATAATTATCCATGTTCTTTTAATTCCCCTGGACGTGAGTTTTTTGACCCTTTAAATAATTATTGTTGTTGTTTTTTACGTAGGTAGATAAGCCATATATCTATATTTCAGTATGAGGTGTACTCAGCGAGCTATTAATAGATTAGCAAAAAGTAAGTCATATTATTCTTTCATGATAAATTTTCCTGGCCCCCCAAAAAAACGCGAAAGTGAAATATTGAAATCAAATTATCAGCCATACTGTGCATTTTTATAACAACTTTTTCATATTTACAAAGAGTACAACAACTTATACACTGCAGTTGATAAAAAAATTAAATTGCATTTTAAGTTAGTAAAAATCTATCTTGAAAAAGTGTCAGAAAATCGAATTTTTTAGGTACCGCATGTACGGGATGCTGCTATCAAAAATTGGGTCTGGAAATTTATTTTCTTCATGAGCCTGTATCTCGAAAACTTAGTGATTTAAAAAATAAAAAATAGTTTTGAACATATAGTTTACTTATCTATCCATACCTCGCTGGAATGCACCTTATACTGAAACACAGTGTATAAACATAGTATGCATTTCACACCCCTTCTTCCCTCTTAGACTACGCCTATGACAACAAGTCAATCGTGACACACTTTTAAGATAAAAAGTAGATCTTATATACAGAAGAGTTGGCCACCCCTGTTCTACACCATCACTAAAAATGAAAAGGGGAAAGATGCCAGCAGTGTCACCTTACCTCTGCCTTTTGGACCAAGAAAACAATACTTTTTTAATTTTAGTGGCACTAGGATCCCTGAAGAGCTTACTAAAGATGAAAAGTCTTGCAAGGAACAACAAATGCTGGAGAGGCTGTGGAGAAAATGGAACCCTCAGACATTGCTGGTGGGAATGTAAACTGGTACAACCACTATGGAAGGCAGTATGGAGATTCCTCAAAAAATTAAGAATGGAATTGCCATATGACCCAGCAATCCCTCTACTGGGTATCTACCAAAAAAACCCTGAAAACCTTAATCTGCAAAGATATCTATACCTGAATGTTCATTGCAACACTGTTCATGGTGGCCAAGTCATGGAAACAACCAAAGTGTCCTTTTATAGATGACTGGATAAAGAAGTTGTGGTACATTTACACAATGGAATACTACTCAGGGATAAGAAAAGATGAAATACAGTCATTTGTGACAACATGGATGGACCTTGAAACCATCTTATTAAGCATAATAAGTCAGATTGAAAGAATCAAGAAACATATGACCTCACTTATAGGTGGAATATAAAACTGAAAGAAGCAAAAACTTATGGACACAGTCAATAGTTTGGTGGTTACCTGAGGGTGAGGGGGGAGGGAGAGTGGGGGTGGGGGTTGGGAGTAGACACCAGATATATGGTGATGGAAGGAGAGCTGATTCTGGGTGGTAAGCACATAATGCAATACACAGATGACATAATGTAAAGTTGTACACCTGGAAACTATATTGCCAACCAATGTCACCCCAATAAATTTAACAATAAAAAAATAAAGTTGAAGATGAGAAATAAAAAGATGAAAAGTCTCAAAACCCAGGAATCTGCATCCCAGAGACATTCTAAGAAAACTGTTCTTGAACTACACTTGGAGAAACACTGGACCTGCTGGAATCTTAACCAGGGACTAAATAACTCAAAAGTACACCTAGTAAGGATAACTTTATCAACAGTTTAATTCAAAAGTTCAACTATTCCGCCTGTGTAAGTGCCCACAAATTGGCAAACAGTTTAATCTCCTGAACCCCTTTCTGGATCACTGCTTTAAGTTGTAAAGTGTGTATTTCTAAGAGTCAAAGGATCAGGGCTTTTTGTCATTTTCTTCATACCCTGGCAAGGGTACAATTTAGCAGGGATGGATTCCGCATTTTGTCGTTAGAATCTAGGGCATGACAGTCACACTCAATGGAAGGCAGCAAGAAAAAATAGTCCTTGGTCTTAGCATGCTACAGGTGAGGAGCACAGAGGATGAGTAATATCAGCACAGGAAATGGGAAGGGTCACATTCACGCTGACCCACAAAAAGCAGAGGCTGGCTGTGTTGCTGGTGTGCGTAACAGTTTATGCTAGCATTAGGTAGATAGGTTTTCTTTTTTTTTTTAAATGGCAATGCATTTTCTTTTCTTTTCTTTTTTTTTTAATATCTTTTTATATTTATAGAGAGTAATTATTTTATCTTCAGTGCATATTTATTTTTTTTTATTTTACTTTTGACAGATAGAGAGAGAGACAGAGACAGCTAGAGAACCGAACTGTGGGAACTCCCCAGTTCAGCACGTGGGTCCGCCTGGGCCGGAGCCGGGATTCGATCCTCGGTCCCCAGGGCCTCAAAGCGAGCGCTCAACCCGCTGAGCCATCCCGGCATTCCCAGGATAGTTTTTCTTAGGATTTATATCCAGGCAGAGCAGAGGCTCTTAACTTGGGCACACCATACCAGTTTTAGAGTATCTGAATTTGTGGAAACTGTGTGCTGAATTCTGGGTAGTTGGTTGGGCAACTCTCTAGTAAGGATGGGTAAAATTTTCCAAGGTGAAACAAGGACACACAAAAAATCAAGAACCTCTGATTTAACTAAGGATTATTATGACAGATGTGGAAACATGCCCTTGGCTTTCAAGCCTCACAACCAGCAGAGAAGAGCAGCAACTTGGAAGAAATTTTATAGGAGGGCTTAAAAAATGACAGGGTTATTCTCACCCCCACCACCAAATTTCACCTTGCCTCACCAACTATGGGCCTTGATCTGATGCTGCTTTCAAGTTTCAATATTTTCAAAGTTGAAATTTTGGTGAAAGTACAGCAGGCTATCATCATAAAATTCCTATGTCAGTAAGAAACATTAAGACTGTGACCTTTAGGAATTATTAGCATGGAGTTTGGAGCCAGAAACCTGGAGGGGATCTGCCTGTCTTTCAGGGTGGTGTGACCTTGGGAAGTCACACAACTCCGAGTCTCAGTACACTCATCTACAAAATGGCAATTATACAACTATTCTGATGACTGTTAGCTTAAAGTAAAGTGCAAGTGCTTTGCTAGAAGAAGTTCTTCTACAGTTGAGTTTTAACTTTCTTTCTGTGCCATCCTCCTTCTGAAGGAAACTGTGTGTGTATGTGTGTGGAGTCAAAGGCTGAGAGCTAACTGGGCTTGACCTCCATTTTTGTCTTACTCTTTTTAGCTGCCATACCAAAATGCCTACAAAAATATCCTGCAACAAAGACCATTAAACAAAGTTGTGTCAGTACTTCCAAAGACTGGCAACGACAATGCAAATGAGAAATAAGTTCACGTGAATAAAAGGAAGAGCTTGGGTGGTGGGGTATGAGGAAGGGACAATACATTCTGGGGCAAGCAAGGATCCAAACTAAGTCAGAAAATGTGCTTCATACACATCCTGTTTTGGTACTCAGGCTTGCCACCACCCTGTTTTGGCACCAGGGCTGTCACCCCCACCAAAACCAGCAGAAAAGCCAACTACCAAGAATGAATATTAAAAGTAGAGACTCAAAGATGCTAAATCTTTACCTTCCTAGGAGGGCAAGCTGCTTGTGTCGCCACTGATGGTGAAACATACTCATGACTGGAAGAAAAGGTCAGTACACAAACTTGTATGGCATGAGTATCAACAGGTACAGTGAATTCCAAGGTTAAAATATCAGGGGTCAAATATTTTGAACCTGGCCTTCCAAGCTTCTCTCTGACATATGTACCAGCCATGTTAATATCTGGCTTTTACATCATTGCCCAGTCAGTATTATTTCAGGATATACTCCTCAGTGAAGCAAACAAGAGTGCACACATGTGCGTATGTACACACACACACACACAATCGCTTCTTTCTGAAGCCCCATATCAATATGCCTAAGTCATCTTTTTAGATATAAGCTCCAAACCACCTCTGCCTTCTGCAAATAACAGCCCACTAGGCTGAAGAATTTTAAATCTCTACCATCATCAAATATCTATCAGGGCCCCTCCCCTTGAGTTCGTGATTCTTTAGGATTTATATTGTTCAGGTAAAATTAGCATGCATCTTTAACAAGTGATCTTATAAACTTTTTTGCTTCATTTATTATCTTGAAAAGAAGTTGACTTTGGATATCTCATACATTTCAAAAACTAATTATTAAGTAATACTGAATACCTACTGTACTTTTTAAATATTAAATCGTATCAAGAACTCATACTGAGAAGACCATTTTCGACAGCCTGTCCAACAGAGCTCCTATTGTATTCTTCCTTGGATTCAACAATGAGTATGCTGAAAATGTGAATGTACAACTCACTCTGGAGTCCTATTTTAGGATTTGTCAGCAACTGGCCAGTGTAAGGTCTATGCTAGTCGCTGACCACTGAGGTAGTATCACACCCTGTAACAGCAGGAAGAGAGATGAGCATGCTAATGCCTATCAAAAACACAACATAAATCATCTGGGACTGATGTCTCCAGCTGGTCTTCTCCTGACATAAAAGAGAAGATTCCTGAGGCCACATGCCCAACACAATTTTCTCTCAGCTTCAATTCTAGGGATCAGGTTAACCCCAATCCTAAAACAAATGCTCTACAAATGCCATTTTAACTTTTGATTCAACTGTAGTTAAACAGTCACATTTCTATGCTGAGAATATATCATCTCAATTAGGTGGAGTTCTCTGCTTCTTAAAAAAAGGTTATGCTGTATAACTGAAACAGTATCATGTTATATGTCATATCTCAATTAAAACAAAGACAAAAAAGGAAACTAGCTCTTCCATCCAAACATATCCATGTATCTAAAAGAGCTAAACAGATCCCACCAATGTGTGTGTGAGTGTAAGTATCTGAGAAGCATGAGCCTAAGGGCACTGACTAGAGGGGAGTGGCAAGGAAATTGCAGGGCTTGGGGGGCGGGGGGGTGGGGGGTGCGCCTTTCTGAGCTCCTACTGGAAAGGGGCAATGGTCAGATCTTGGCCAAACTTTTTGGGCTCATAGGGACAGCAGATCAGAGACTACCACACAGAGCTTCTAGCAACTCCCAAGTGAACTGGAGCAAACAGGAAATGACCAGGGCTCAGGTAAAGATCTGCTCTCATCCTACCCCCCCACCCAAACTCATAATTTACAAACTATCTGTTAGATATGTGTCTCCTATGTTATAACACTTAGAAGCAAAACAAAAGCATTTCCTTGAAGCCTACAATTTTGTCATCTTAAATCTTTGTAAGTTAAAAAAAAAAAAGGTAATTCAGTCTCAAACCGGACCATTTCATCTGCTCTGGGGACCACTGTTGCATCCCACCACTAGTGTACATTTCTGTCTTGGCAAGGTGCCCAGAAACAAAAACAAAAAACAAAAAACAAATAACATTATTTCTAATCCAGCCACTTAATTGTTTTAAGAGAGGTTAAAAAAAAAGAAACACCCACACCATGGAGAGGCTAATAAAATGACAGTCCTGTTACGACAGAACCAAAAAGGGATCAATCTTAACAGAGTGCTATGTTGGTTAGTAGTTCTTTAACTCTTAATTTTCAGCCATTGTTTTCTTAATCCACAGGTAGGCAAAAAAGTGGAATTAAGGATTTTATTTATTGAAAAATAGTTCCTGCTCCCAAACACTGGTTTTGACAGAAATTAATTATATATATATATAATATATATATATATTAAAAGCTGCTTTCAGATTCACAAGATGACAGAATCAAGCTAATGTTTCTCTCACTGTTAATTGAGAATAAATAACAATGCCTGTATTTCAAAAGCATGAAGAACACATCGTCTCACTTATCTATAAACTGTGGGGTAGATAAGATACATTTCTATTATTTCATTTTATAAAACTTGAAGTTGAGATCAGAAAAGTTAATTGAGTTGTCTGAAGCCACCTTCCTCCTAAGTGGCAGAGTAAGGTCTAAAACTGCACTGTCTAATAACCCACCAACCACATGTGACTATTTAAATTTAAATTCATTAAAATTAAGTTAAATTAAAAATTCAGCTCCTCATTCAAGTGATTCTCATTTCAAGTGCTCAATAGCACACGTGTCTTGTGTTATAGAAGACAGCTATCATTGCTGTAAGTGCTAAAGGGCAGAGCTGGTCCACAGGCTAGCTCTTCTGAATTCACCATAACTTGGGGAAAAGATCCTACAGCATGCCAGTCCTTAATAAAGATAAACTGATAGTGACAAAGTTAAATCACAGCCTCTTTCTCATTATAAGAAAGTCTGAAACTTCAGAAGGTTGGTAATTCTTTTTAGGGATTACAAAAACAGATCTTTTTTTTTTTTTAAGAGTAATTTATTGTTTTTAACACAGAGACAGAGATAGAGAGAGACTGAGAGAAGGGGGAGGGCCCAGAGCAGTCTCCATAGTTGTATGTCATCAGTTTTTGCCGGTTTCATTCCACACAGGTGGGCGAGGGCCAAGCAGGACAGGAACTGAGTGGGGGCCTCCTACATGGGAGGCATACCCTCATGAGCTGGGGACCAAACCGGGGGCTTCCCACATGGGAAGCTCATCCTGGTGAGAATTGAACTGGGGGCCACACCCCAGTTCAGCATATGAGTCTGCACAGGCTGGGATTTGATCCTCGGACCCCGGGGGCTGCAAAGCGAGTGCTCAACCTGCTGAGCCATCCCAGCATCCCCAGAAAGATCTTATAAGACCTTTACCAAAATGGATTTGATCCATATGCACTCAGGAATAACAATTTTGAAACTCAGTTTGTACATTTGGTAAAGAAAAGAATTTTAGCTTCAGAGAAAAGGGGATCACATAATAAATCCTGACACTTCTAGCCATTAAATAAGCTGTTTCAGAGTACAGAATAAATTTCTTCTTGCTGTAGAGTGCTAGAGTCAGGAAAGCAAGAGCTTTGCAGCTAACATCAGGACCCAGTAAAACGACAGCTTAGATTAGCTGAGTGCTACAACTGGGCCACACTGTCTCTTGTGTAGACCATTTAGTTAACACTGGCAACTAAAAGCATGGCAAAGGGATCAAACTGTAGACCTGAGGGGGTTAGGGAGTCAAGATGTGGCAAGGCTTATTAAATAAACAGAGCTGTGTGAACTCACTACATGAAACTACTCTTTCCAGTTTCAATATGAGATACACAGGGCCCACTTGTGGACCTACAAAGCAGTCAAAACTAGCTGGCCAACTTGTTCACTTTCCCACTTAGCAACTTGTTTGAGCACCTTTCAGGGGCTAGATAGTTTGACAGGTCTGTGGATGAACACAGACTGGCCGCCCTCTCTTGAGTTGTGCTGCCCTCACTCTCTTTGGATTCTGCCAACTATTCAGAGGTGTTACCAATGACACTGGCTGGGTGCACAGAAACACCATTAAAAAATTTAAAAACCAAGCTCTAGAAACAGAGCAAGGTCCTTAGAGAATCAGTAAGACAAAAATAGCAGATTTCTTCATGTGTTTGCCAAGGTACCATGGTTTTTCTACTATGCACACTTGGGGAAAAAAGAAACCTAGGGTTAACTGTAGCATTATAAACATGCTACTGTATACTTTTCTCAAGGATCCACAATAGAATAACAAAGGATAGAGGAGGAAGAGACAAGCAAGGTTCTTCTCTCATACCCAGAAAGATTACAGGAGACTTTTCTCATTTGTCTGGGTCAGGAGAACTTCCATATTTTTCTTTAAAAGGTTATTTCAATGCAGCAGCTTTCATTGCCAGAACATTTTTCTTAATTTTCACCTTAACCTTATAACCTTGTGCACCTTTAAATGTCAAAGAGAAAGGCTGTGGAGGAAGCTTTGAGAATAAAGTGTACCACACATGACCCATCTCTTCTATGAGGCGTCATTCTGGATACAGCAGCATTCCTGGTCTTAATCTCTGGACTTAAAAACACCAGCTTCCTGCCTGGGCCATCGTTCCTCTCCGTCAGGACATGCAGAACTTTAGACATCATTAAGGAAAGCTTACAGCCTGGGATATGTAATGCTTTGCTATGTGGCACTCTGTATTTGGTAGGGTTTAAGTGGTGTTAAATGAGACATATGTTTACATGATGAGAATGAAGAATTCTGGGAAATGATCGTGTTTAAAAATACATCAGAAACCAATTTCTATACCCCATAGTTTAGATGCCATGAACATAGCCTATCAAGCAGCAGAGAGAAGTGTATAGGGGTTGGGAGATTATTTAATCCCCTGAACTTTTTATGGAAAGGCCCATAACCCATCTTTGAACGATATGCAGAAACAACCCTGAAGGCATGATAAGACATTGAAGACACTGTGTCCTATGATGTCAGAACTGAAAGCCAGTCCTACATGGGAACTGTGTATGAATATTCTGGGAAATGATGTGGGTAGGCTTTTCTTCCCACCGTTAGAAAAGAAGATTGGAAAGAGAAGGTTTTGATAACAGATATAAATACATAAATGATAAGACAGAATATAGCCATGACTACACTGTTCCTTTCTCCCTGCTTGACGGCCTTACCAACTTCATAAATTGTACAATGAACTTAAACATAAATATACTTTTCAGAAATTCCTCGGACCTGCAAGATGGGACTGAAAATGGGCACTTCAAACCAGATGCCTACTTTTTCAAGTCTCCAAATCTTCAATCATCAACAACTTGCTACTCATTTACAATTTGCCCCCAGCACTGCTCATATTTTCTGTGAAAGATGTGGAGTAGGGGGTGAGAAGTAGGACTGGTAGAAGATAGCAGGTGACAGGGTTCTCAGGGAGGCAGAGGATGTTGGACATTACAATGGATCTTGGGGTAGTGGGAACAGGTTGTGGTGAGGATATAGGATTACTCACAGTGTGGGAGGCTGGCAAAAAAAATGAGCCTCATCTTTGGGAAATTAGGACCCTATGTGTGTATCACCAGGTATGCAGATGAGCAGGGAATTTCCTATCTGAAGCTATTCTCAGGCCTCAACATTCTCTCTCATAATTTAAGAGTTTGCTACCTACTTCTTTCACTAGAAAAGCTGAAAACCAAGACTGTGTTCATAGCTGAAGGTGTCTCTAGCTATGAGGGAAGATGTAGTATTCTCATAGAAGCAGGTTATTTCTGTTGCTATAGGAAGGGCAATTATTCTTACTCCACAAATATAGAGAACCACACCCAAGGTATACAATTAGATATTCAGAACTAGAACTTAGGCTCCTGACAGAAACAGGAATGTTGTTTCAAATCCCATGCCCAGAATCCTACAGATTTGCAACAGTGTTCTGGACTTCACATCTAGAGTGTTCTATAAAGCACAACACTGCCCTCCCTATCTAATCACATTACCTACCAATTCACCATATAAGCCTTCTTAAGAGTTGAGGTATCTGTTTCTGCCTGTCTCTTTCACACACACCCCAAATGATATATATTCATATATTCATTCATTCATTCATTCAGTGCCAAACAACGGGGACAGAAATATAAGTAAAATACTTTCGCAAGGAGCTCACAGTCTAGTTGGAAGACAAACATAAGCAGACAAATATAATAAATGAAGCACATCTGTCTTAATTAACAACACTAAGCAAGGAGACTGCACTCAATAAATCCTATTAAAGGGATCTCCAGTAGCCCCTGGTATCAAATGAAAGAGAGAAAGAGGAGTGCAGGGCACCTCTGCATGGCACTTAGATCCTGAACATATTACAGATCCTGAGAATTAGCATGATGTTCTCTGCACTAAAACTGGATCTGCACCCCATGGATCAACACTGGATTGCTCTTTATTTTGTAAATGGGTAAATTTTAGCTACCCAAATAAACTACTAAATGTCTTGAGGACAGGTCTCATGCCTTATATTTAACCTCTATAGCATCTAGGACTACCCTGGGTACAACAAGGTAGATGCTAAATCCATGTCATTAGTGAAAAGGACAAGTAGATGGGACTCTTGGTAACTTGTTCCTCTACAAAGGTTTGCAGATTGGCAGAGCTGGAATGTTCTGTAAAGCACAACATTGCCCTCCCTACCTCATCACATTACTAATCCACTGTACAAGCCATCCGCTCTGACACTTTAAGGGTTGGTGGTGGGGAATCCCTCACTGGAGGGTCAGAAAAGACAGCATAATGTAAGTAAATGGTTTGGTAGTTAACTGCAATAAACAAAAAGGTGAGTTTGAGACAGGTCCCTGGCTGATGCTCAGGATAGAAACAGAGCTCAGACTCAGTATATTTGCTATACAGTTCTAGCTTTTAGAAATGGACCAGCCGTCACAATGATATAAATCAAATCTCATCCTCAACTTGCTTAAAATCTTTCAATGGCTTTCCATTGCACTTAAAATAAAATCTACTACCGCTGGTCCCACCCATCTTAGCCATTTCAATTTGCCCTTGCTTTCCTCTCGCTTACTAGGCACCAACCACAATGGCTTCCTTGAGATTTTCAAACATGTCAGGCTCTTTCCTGCACTAGGCCCTTATACTCACTTTTCCTTCTCCCTGGACCCTTTTCCTACTTCTCAATGGCTAACTATACCTCATCCTTCAGATCTCAGCTTAAATATTCCTATTCAGGGAGGCCTTTCTTGACCATCTTGTCTAAAGTGACCCCACCTCATTCCTATTACTTATTAACACACCAACTAGTTAATTTATTTCACAGTATTTACCATATTCTGAAATTATCTTATTTATTTGTCTCTTTGTTTATTATCAATATTCTCCAACTCCTGAAAGCAGGAGCTAGATTTATCTTGCTGTATCAGTAGCCACATACGAGGCACTCAGATATTTTGAATGAATGAAAATTAGGAAAATACAGTGGCAGTTTCGGTCAATAGGCACCGAGTTAAGGTGAGAAACAGTTTTCCCACTATGAAGTTAGGAGTTGTTGCATGACTTTTTTTTTAAATTTCGTAACAGTATATGCAAGTAGTGGTAATATACAAAGAGAAAAGAAACAGTGAGAGCCTAAACTCTCTGATACTGACTTTTTTTAAAAGACATGTCAAAACAAGCAAAGTATTGCTGGCTCCAGTTTCCACTGTTTGTAATGCTGTTGGTATTAGAAGCAAATTTTCTTATTCTGCTAATAGATTCCAGGTCAGTTTTATTTCTCTCTAAGTGATGCAATTCTGCATCTACTATGTCCAGCTCTGTAACAACCCCATCAAAGTCTGCACTCAAGCATATTCATACCCATGCCAGCCTTAGGGTATCTGAGGATCTCATACTATAAATAAAACTGTAGTTGATTCAAAGTATTAGGTGAAAAAGGGTTTTCTTTTCCCAAGAACCTGAACACTAAGGCAAATCAGAGACATGAAGTAGGTTCTTCCTCACAATACCCCAGCTCAAGACCTTTTATAAATGGAAGTATAATAGGGCACAGAAACCCTTTAAAGGTATGGTTCTAAAGCTAACGAAGATTCAATGGCACCATTAAACCAATGCATTTTATTTCACTAAACTTGATCAATGAGGGCAGTTACCTTCAATATTAGTGATTTGAGTCCCTGAACTTGGAAGCACAAGAAAGAAGAGTGAAAGGTGAAACCTATTGCCCTTGTTTTCTGTTGGATGCCTTCCATGGCACACTGGGTACACACAATTATGTCCTAAAAACAACTCTATCAAAGGCTGAAAGCGGGAGAGTGGTACTTACGCGGCATGATCCCTTGGCTCACCAGTTCTTCCCGGGTCCGGCGCTGCTGGAGCTTCAACTGCAGCACTGCAGGGCAGCAGAGAGAGAGGGGAGATGAAGGCTCAGTTGGGCATTCCACCACAAAAGACACATTTTCAAACAAAGAAAATCTCAAAACAGAAGGGTGTAGTGTGAAAGGATCCCCTTGAATTGTAACTAATTGCAGAAGTGGCCTGATAGAGCAGGGTTTCCGCATTCTGCTGTGGGCGGCGAGAGGAAGTTGCGAAGGGTCTTGCAGGGCGATAACAATCCACAAAATACCAAATTCTTGCCTCTTGCTCAGAACCTCCTACAACACTGTGTTCTCCGCCTAAAGCTAAAAAAAGCACAAATGCATAACTCAAAGAAAATATAATGAGGACCACCACCCAGCAGAAAAAGCTTCCTAGATGTTCTACACTTTCTTCCTGGTAGCAAATGTTTACCATTGTAAGTATAGTGAATAATATAGCTATTCACATAGATCAGGAAGTATTGGTTATTTGTAAAATCTTTTCATCTGCATCTAAAAATCATACCCATTTTTACCAAGGAATGCATTTCTATAGACTAGAAAATATTTGACCATGATGAATACAACTCTTTCCTTACTCTTCTTCACTTAAAGCTTTTTTTCTGTTGAGGTGAAATAACCAAACTAGATGATTCAAAGGACATCCGGGCTAGGGGAGGGTGACAGGTGTTTTTCCTATCTCTACTCTAGCAACACTACTTAATGAAAGCTTCATAAGAATTTTTTAAGAGTTAAAAATTAAAGATCTCTATTTTAAATGCCAATGAAACCTAAAGGTAGTACCACTGCATATCATGCACAATGGTATGCAGAATGATGGTGGCATGGCCTGCATTCAGAGGCAAAGTGAAAAAAGGTTCAGAAAAAGGTTAGGAGGATCCCATAGGCCAAGGGGAAGTCCCTTTATATGCTAAGTTTTCAATTACTAAATATAAGGTCATTGCAAGTCACATCTGAGCTATTAGGAAGAATATTACCCTACTATCTTCCTTTTCCATCCACAGAGCAGTTTTTAAGAAGGCCTCCACACTTCCCGGCGGGCAGGGTGAGAGCAGGGCCCCGCCCACAACAGCTCAGCGCCCCTGATTTACGGAGGAGATTGACTGTGAGGGAGCGCCTTCTGAGGACAGGGCTCTTGGAGTGAGGGCTGGGGCTTGAGTGGGCACAGCTGCATTGGACGTGCTTGGAGTGAATCCAGCGGTCTCAACAGAGCCGGGAGCGTAGAGCGGCTGCCGCCGGAGCTGCGGCCCGAGGTGCGGCCTGTGTGCACAGGGCTTTCGGCACCCCGCCCACCGGGCCTCCGCGGCGCCGCTGCCAGCGTGCAACTGGGCTTTTGGCGCCCCGCCCACCGGGCCGCAGCGGCACCGCTGCTTGCTTGCCAGCGCGCAGTTGGGCTTTTGGTGCCCCGCTCACCAGGCTGCTACGGTGGCTCTGCCTGCGCGGAAGTGCGCGGCTGGGCTCTCCGTGCCCCACCCACTGAGCCGCTGCACATCACTGCGTGCGCGCACCGAGCTTTCGGTGCCCGGCCCACTGGGCCGTCCCGCAGCACCGCTGCCTGCTTGCCGGTGCGCTACAGAGCTTTTGGCACCCTGCTCGCCAGGCCGCCACAGCACCACTGCCTGTGCGCGGGACCGGCTTTCGGCGCCCTGCCCACCGGGCCGCGGCAGCGCTGCTGCCTGCTCGCAAGCGCGCAGCTGGGCTTTTGGCGTCCCGCCCCCCCAGGCCTCTGGGGCGTGGCGGACCGCGCACACAACTGGGCTGCCTGCCGGGTCTCCGCAGTGTCATTGCCTGTGCGCCGGACTGGGAGGCCGACCAGGGCCTCTGCCAAGCCCCAGCCCATCCAAGTGCTGCCCTGCGGGCGTGGCTTACAGATACAATTGAAGGAGGGGCAGCCAGGAGGAGGAAAGACCAGAGCTCCTGCGCCCCGCCCCCACTGAACCACCAGCCCCCCTACTGAAAGAGGAATCTGCTATTGTGTCTCAGGCCCGCCCTAGCTCCTACTCACATACCCCCCACCCCTGGCCACACCTTTACTACCCTGCTATCTCACAGCTAAAACAGCAACCTAAAGTGCCCCAGGACACAGAAGCTGTCTGCTTCCCCCAACCCTCTCCCAAAATCTCCTTCTCCCACAACTGAGTCCAAAAGA
This sequence comes from Craseonycteris thonglongyai, assembly GCA_004027555.1. Lineage (NCBI taxonomy): Eukaryota > Metazoa > Chordata > Mammalia > Chiroptera > Craseonycteridae > Craseonycteris > Craseonycteris thonglongyai. The sequence continues at coordinate 263 of PVKE010041475.1, read as the reverse complement.
AAAAATAAAGAGAAGCCCATCTGATAGGCAAACCCCCAGAGGGAAAACAGACTCATGCGTAAACCAAAAAGAACCACAGCAAACACAATGCACAGCACAGAATCCAAAGCCCCTCCAGAAGATCAGGGACAGTCTCTAGTAAAGGACCTTGCACACTTGGAATCAAATCTAAGTGAAACAGAATTCAGGGCTGCATTAATCAAGACACTCAGAGAGCTCACTCAATGCTGGCAAAGTACCCAGACACAGTTAAATGACCTCAA
>PVKE010041474.1:0-14198 GCA_004027555.1 Craseonycteris thonglongyai | reverse complement strand
ATTTTATCTTCAGTGCATATTTATTTTTATTTTACTTTTGACAGATAGAGAGAGAGACAGAGACAGAGACAGCTAGAGAACCGAACTGTGGGAACTCCCCAGTTCAGCACGTGGGTCCTGCCTGGGCCGGAGCCGGGATTCGATCCTCGGTCCTCGTGGCCTCAAAGCGAGCGCTCAACCCGCTGAGCCGTCCCGGCTTCCCCTGTTGGTTTTAGATTCCACTGGTCAGCGAGGTCACATGACGTGTCTCTTGCTCCGTCGGACGCACTTCACCCGCACGATACCCTCAGGCCACCCCTGCGGCCTCAGGGCCCCGGGCTGAGCGGGAGGGCTGAGGCTGGGCCCGTGGGGGGACTGTGGGGAGGGGACCAGCCCTGGGTGACCGGTGAGCCATCCGTGCTGAGGGGACCCGCCCGAGGGTCCTGAGGGCCCATCCGGGGGTGAGGAGGGTCCCAGCGGGGACTTCGCCCCACAGACAGGGCCACGGAACCCCCAGGCCCTGCCCCACGCCTGTCCCCACCTGGGTCAGGGGCCTCCCAGCCCTGCCTGCTCGGCCCCCGGCCGGTGCTGTCCCCAGGGCCCGACTCCATCACGACGTCTCACGGGAGTGACGCCCGTTAGAGCCGCTTAGCACGGGCGTTGCGGGGTCACTGCCACACTGGCGGTTGCTGGCCACCAACCGGGTGGTTTTTAGGTGGCTGCCGTGCTCTCCTGTACTTTCCAAACCCCACGAGGCGCCCGGCGGCCGGAGAGAATGCCGTGCCTCCCAGCCCACCCTCACGCCCTGTCCCTGCAGTCGCCCTGTGGCCGCGTTTCCTCAGGGCGTTCCGGGCCCGTCAGCCTCGCCCCCTTGCGCAGCGGGCACCGCGCCAGGTGGGGGGCTGGACGGGGGGGGGGGGGGCTGCCTGCCCCCCGGGGGGGGGGGGGCGCGGGACCCGAGGGGACCTGGGCCGGGAGCCGGCACCCCCATGGGTGACCAGACCTTCGTTTCGTCTCCAGCAAAAAGGCTGCTTCCTAGGTGAGGGAGCCAAGGCTGGCCGCTGCGGGGCCGGAGGAAGGTTCCAGAACCAGGGTCCCCGTGTGGTCCAAGGAGGACCCGAAACGCCCACCGCACCCCACCCTGTTCCCCGGCTGGTGGGAGGGGGCGGGCGGGCATCGTTTATCTGCCCGTGCACGTGGGTGGACAGGCCTGTCACGTCTGCTCGGGGGGACCCCATGTCAGGTCCCCATTACGGGCCCTGCAGAGAAGCACCCAAGGTGACAGGAGGTGACAGCCCAGCGACCCTCAGCCTGGGGGTCCCGCACCACCGGGAAGGTGACCTGCAGGTCAGAACAGAGCAGACGCCTTGTCTCTCCCACGCCCTCGGGGACCTGGGGACAGGAGAAAGGTCACCCTCACTTCCTCACGATCTCGTGGCCTGCGGTGCGCCCTGGGCAGAATGCCCCCTGAGCAAATGGTGCCGTGCTGGGCACGGGGTTCCCCTGGGCCTGCGGAGAAAGTGCCCTGGGAGTAACGGCCCCCCGGGGGCTTCCCGGCTCTGGGGGCCCCGCAGGGACCCACTTTCTCCAGCTGCATCCTCAAAGCCCTGCCTGGGGCGGCCGTTCACCCAGCGCCTCCGAAAACGAGGAAGTTGGAACCGTCAGATGTTCCTCCAGGACCCGCTTTGGTGGTTTCTCTTCGGCTGGAAAAGCACCCACGTCCTCCGTGCGTCCGTGGGCCTGGCTGCATCTCAGTCCCGAAGGACCAGGGGCTCCCACCCTTCCAAGCCCGGCTCTGGGCCGGGGACGGAGGTCCCCTCAGGGCCACAGCCACCTCTCGCCCTGGGATGTGTTTTCAGGGTGGTGACAATAAGGGGCATTTGGGGGGACATGAGAGGGTCCTGTCTGAGGCCCCGAGATTTCACGCCTTCTATCTCCGGCTCTGCCCACGTCCCTCCCCAGGTGCCACCTCATTGAAAACAAGCCCGGCCGGCTAATCAAGTTGCCGCTCCCGCTGGGTGCTGCCCAGCCTCCCCCGGCGGCTTGTGCCTTCTTCACACGGACCAGCTTTTTGGGAACATTAACGCAGGGGTGTCAAACTGGCGGCCTGCGGCCCAGAGGTCATTTTTTGTGGCCCACGATGCTCTGAAATAAAATGAAAATAGAAAAAATGGTGATGAAGAAAACAGCGCTTAGGGGAGATGGAGGCAACACCGTGCACACAACTCCCTCGTGAACCCTGTAACGACTGAGGACGAGTGTCCACGTGGCCCCGTGCCTTTCCTGGGGGCCTGGGCGTGTATCAACGCGCTGACTCCGTTCCCGCGACGTGTGTACATGGGACGTGGCCCTTGCCTGTTGCACCAAATGGCCCGTGTTGTCGTTGAGTTTGACACCCCTGCTTTAACGTTTTAATTCAGTGCAGTGGTAATTTAATATATTCATTTTTCTTTTCCAGGATTTCAAAAACCTGGCGAGGTATTTACAGCACAAACCAACTTCTCAAGTTACTCCCATTTGCCTCATAAACCAAGTCCACTTGAGACATTCTAGGGCTGCTTTTCAAACTGAAAATACTTATCAGCTCCCAGCTTAAAATCTCAGCTCTAGCAGAAACAATAGGTTATTCCTACACTTTGTTTTTAAGATGGATTTTATTGTTTTTGACAGAGACAGAGAGAGACAGAGAGAAGGGGGAGGGCAGAGCCGTCTCCATAGCTGCACAGCATCAGATTTCGACACGGTTTCGTTCCCCACAGGTGGGCGGGGGCCGTGCAGGGCGGGAACCGGGCTGGGGGCCTCCCTCGTGGGAGACACGCCCCCGTGAGCTGGGGGGCTGAACCAGGGGCCCCCACATGGGAAGCTCACCCCAGTTCAGCATATGGGTCCACACGGGCCGGGGCCGGGACTCGATCCTCGGACCCCAGGGCTGCAAAGTGAGCGCTTAACCCGCTGAGCCCTCCCGGCTTCCCCTAAACTTCACTTTAGAGGTGATCACTACAAAGAGGTTGGTACAGCGCATTATTTTCCATTGTTGTTTCGATGCGGTGCAGTTTGACTCTAACTTTGATATAACCACGAAAAATTTAATGAGCCGTTGAGCTTAGCACTTTGATTATGAAAACACGTATGTAGTTTTTTCTAGCTTCTTAATTTTTTAGGTTGTGGTAAAATACATACGACACAACATTTGCCACGTGAGCCGTTGTCAAGTGTGCAGCTCAGTGGCGTGGCCACACTGTGTGGCCACCTCCATCTGCAGAACTGTCCCCACTAAGCAGCCTCCCACTCACTCCAGTTTGTCTCCGCATGTGACCTACTTTAGGGGCCTCATCTGAGTGGCATATGCAGCGTGTGTCCCTTGGTGACCAGCTGATGTCACTCAGCATCATGTCCTCGGGGACCACCCATCCCTCCTGTTCAGGGCTGCGTGCTGTTCCGTCACGTGGATGGAGCACATTCCGTGTGCCTGTTCTTGTGGCCGGACTGGGTGATTTCTTCCCCCTTTTGGCCGCTGCGAGAGCGCCGCCGTGGAGACGCGGCCGTGACTGTCCATCCAAGACTCCGCATCCACGTCCCGGGGGGGTGGTCCGGAAGGGGAGTCGCCGGATGGCCTGAGAGGTCTTTGCTTAACGTCGCAGGACCCGCCACCCTGGTTCCGCATTCCTACCAGCAGGGCAGGAGGGCTGGCGTTTCTCACGTCCTCGAGGCCCCTCTGGGTCACGGTTTTGTTTTGCTTGTTATGGTTGCTGTTTTCATGAGCAGCGAGTGCTGTCTCATCGCCGTTTGATTTGTGTTTTCCTGATGATTAGTGACGTCGAGCATCGTTTCATGTGTTTGCTGCCAAGTTTTCTGTCTTCTTTGCAGAAACGTCTATTCAAGTTCTTTCTAAATCCAGGTGGCTTGGGGTTTTGTCGTTGTTGTTGCATTTCGGGACTTCTGCGTATAATCCAGATGTTCGCCGCTTGGCAGGTGCGTGGCTCGCGCGCGTTTTCTCCCGTCCTGCAGCTTGCCTCTTCACTCTTGATTGTACGCTTTGGTGCACCAGAGTTTTTGGTTATGATGCAATCGGATTCATTCAGTTTTTCTTTTGTTGTTGTGCCTATTGGTGTCGTATCCAAGGAATCGTTGCCCAATCCAAGGTCATGAAGCTGCCCCCTGCGTTCTGGGTGAAGAGTTTCTGTTTCGGCTCTCACAGGACTGGGGCTCGATTGCAGTGGTCCGTGTGTGGGCTGTGGGGAGCATCCTGCCTCATGCCCCCGCCTGTGGACACGCTGGGGGTTCCGCTTGCTTTGTGCTGGTGGTTTTCCTGTGCTCGTCTCGCTCTGCGTCCGGCTGTGGTGCTGGTGGGTGGCAGGACTGGGGCCAGCAAATGTTTAATTCAGGCCATTTGCGTAACCTCAGCTTGGATCTGCAAGTAAACACACTTACAGACAGACCCGGACATCTAAGACCACATGCTGAGTCTCGGCTAAAGACAATGAAAATCCGCTCAGATTGGAATCCGGTGACATCAGCCTTATGTCATCTGTCAGCCATTCCGTGCTCGGTGGCCTGTGAAAGTGGGTGAATGTGTGAACCCCAGTCCTGTTTGCATTGTGGGGGTCCCCCAATTTCAGCCCATCTATTCATGGTCCCCTTTCATGATCCCCATCCACGATCCCCATCCACAGCCCCCACCCACGATCCCATCTACGATCCCCATCTACGATCCCCGTCCACAATCCCATCCACAACCCCATCCACGATCCCTGTCCACGATCCCATCTATGATCCCCATCTACGATCCCATCCACAGCCCCCACCCACGATCCCATCTACGATCCCCATCTACGATCCCTGTCCACAATCCCATCCACGATCCCATCCACGATCCCTGTCCACGATCCCATCTACGATCCCCATCTACGATCCCATCCACAGCCCCCACCCACGATCCCATCTACGATCCCCATCTACGATCCCTGTCCACAATCCCATCCACGATCCCATCTACGATCCCCATCTACGATCCCATCCACAGCCCCCACCCACAATCCCATCTATGATCCCCATCTACGATCCCTGTCCACAATCCCATCCACGATCCCATCCACGATCCCTGTCCACGATCCCCATCCACAATCCCGTCCACGATCCCATCCACGATCTCACTGGAGACCAGGCGCTTTCCTCATCTCTTCCCAGTGGGCTTCTCACGTACAACAGCTTCATGCCTGAAGGTCTTTTTCTGATCTCCTTTTTATTTTTCTGCAGCTAAATATACAAACCAGTGGGAGATCAAAGTTCAGTTTATAGACTGTGACCTCGAGGCTGTAAATGCTTAAAGTGTTTTTCCGGGTTGTAAGCCTTACGTAGGTAATTGAGAGGCGTTTGAGGAAAACAAGCAGCACGACGGTCGTCGTTTAGGGAAGTCATGATTGCTCGTCAGGGTCAGCTCTCCCTGGGGGCGTCTCCCTGTGAGGGGCTCAGACCCCGCTCCCCGTCACGTGACCGTCCCCAGAGGTGAGCTTTCTCGGCACCAGCACCGCCCAGGGCTCTGAGCTGCTTCTGTTTCCTCATTCATTTTCTATGAGGGACGGGGAGGGCTTTTCTAGTAGCAACAATTAAAAATTAAAAATCCACTGGCAATTAGGGAAATGCAAATAAAAACCACAATGAGATACCATCTTACACCTGTTAGAATGGCTATAATCAACAAGACAAGGGGTAACAAGTGCTGGAGAGGCTGTGGACAAAAAGGAACCCTCATACACTGCTGGTGGGAATGTAAACTGGTACAGCCACTATGGAAGGCTGTATGGAGATTCCTCAAAAAATTAGGAATGGAATTACCATATGACCCAGCCATCCCTCTACTGGGCATCTACCCAAAATCCTGAAAACCTTAATCCGCAAAGATACATGTACCCCAATGTTCATCGCAGCACTCTTCACGGCGGCCAAGTCACAGAATCAACCCAAGTGTCCTCTGATAGATGACTGGATAAAGGAGGTGTGGTACATTCACACAATGGAATATTACTCAGCAATAAGAAAGGATGAAATACAGCCATTTGTGACAACATGGACGGACCTTAAAAACACCTTATTAAGCGAAATAAGTCAGACTGAAAGAATGGAGAGACATAAGACCTCACTTATGGGTGGGGTGTGGAGCTGAAGGTAACAAAGAAACAGACTCATGGACACAGTCAATAGTTTAGGGGTTACCTGAGGGCAAGGGGGGAGGTGGGTGGGGGAGAGGTGGGGGAGGGGGAGAGATGGGGAGGGGGAGAGACGAGGGGAAGTGGGGGGGGCATCAAACACACGGTGATGGAAAGTGAGCTGATTCTGGGTGGTGAGCACATAATGTGATGCGTAGAGAATGTGATGGTAGAATTGTATACCTGGAAACAATGTAATTGATATCAATCGATGTCACCCCAATAAATTTAACCATTCAAAAAAACGTACAGAATCAACGGCCTGACTTTACCCCGCAATCCTGCCGAGGTAGCTGCCCGAAGGCCCGGGCACGTGATTTGGGAGGTTCTGCGGGCTCCTTTCTCGCGTGCTCACAGGAGGGTTGGCCCAGCGGCCGTGGCCTGGTTGTGCCCCTGATTCCTGGGGCCCCCCAAGGCCGTGCCCTCGCTCAGGCCGCGTGCCGGCTCACGGAGGCCGGGCAACCTCGCAAGTCTGGTGCCTCTGCTTCCGTGCTCCAAGCGGACGTCTGTCAGAAACCGCGCGGCTGCAGCGTGCGCGTCTGCCACACCCCTGCCCTGTCACAGCAGCTGGCAGCTGGAGCTTGCTGTCCCGACCCAGCCGGGTTCCATGGGCCGGTTCAGGGGCACCTGTTAGGGTGACCTCAGAGGAGGCGATGGAAGACGCTGGGACGTGAGGCATGGAGCCCCAGCCGCCGAGACGGAGGGACGAGTGTCACGTGTCACCACTGATGTGCCCCAGGAGGCCGGGGACGCCCCACGCAGTGCGCCTTGTCCCCTCTTTGTTTCCGCGAGGCGGCTACGGCGGAGCTGCCGGGATCAGCTCTGCAGGAAGAGAGAGCAGGCCTGGAGTTCCGTGATGTGCGTGTGAGTGTGCGAGCATGTGTGCGTGTGCCTGTGTGTACATGCATGTGTGTGTGCCGGTGTGTGCGAGCATGTGTGTGAGCATGTGTGATCGTGTGTGTGTGTGCCTGTGTGTAGGAGTGTGAGTATATGTGAGCATGTGAGTGTGTAGGGCAGTGTGCATGCATGCATGTGAGCATGTGAGTGCTTGGGACTGAGTGTGTGCTTATGTGTGTGAGTGTGTGTACCTGTGAGTGTGTGTGAACGTGAGGGTGTGAGCATGTGTGTTTGGGACTTGTGTGTGAGTGTGTGTACCTGTGAGTGTGTGTGAGCGTGAGGGTGTGAACATGTGAGTGCTTGGGACTTGTGTGTGCTTATGTGTGTGAGTGTGTGTACCTGTGAGTGTGTGTGTGCACTGTGAGTGAACTGAGCCCACAGTTCCGCCGTGGGGAGTCATTACAGAAGATTCGAGTGTGAAGTCAGGGGACCGCGGTTGGTCCCCTGGCCGGTCACACGCGCCCTGGGCACTTACTGAGCAGGAGAGCAGGGACGACGGGAGCCCCAGGTGGGAGGGGGTTCGTTTCGCTGGTCGATGTGTAAAGTGCGACTCCTGTCCAGGACGTGAAGCAGGGGCCGGGCAGGACACTGGGCTCCCACACCCGTGGGTGTCGGCCGCTGCCCAAGTTGCTTGGCTGTCCCCGGCCGTGCCCCACGCTCGGGAGGGTGCGGAGAGCCGCTGAGAAGGCCGGGCCTCTGAGTGCAGGGCCAGCGTTCGGGCCGAGCGCTCCTCTTCTGACTTGGGGGCCCCCCTATGTCCAGCTTGCTGACCTCAGTACCCCAGCCTGGGCCCCCAGCAGGGACCCTTCTGGAAGCGTCTCCGGAAAGGAACACGTGGGAGTTAAAGCTTTGTCACCAGGCCCCTGCAGGTGGCCCCAGTTTGAAGGCCACCGGCCTAGAGAGCCCCCATCCTGACCCCCCCGGGCCCCTGGGTTTGCGTGACCCCTGGTACATCCACCCCCAACACACGACCACCGGCATCACCGTGCGTTAAATCCACACGCTTCTCCACCGGCTGCCAGCATCTGGGGACCGGGCAGCATTCTTTTTTTTTTTTTTTTTGGTAATTGAAGAAATGTTATTAAATAATAATTATGCTTCATAAAAAAGATGGGAGGGGCGGGGGAGGGGAAATGGGAAGTGCCCCCCCCCCGGCCTGTGCGGCCCCCAGAGACCACCTCCTCCAAGTCCCTCCGGATCATCACCCCTGCTGTTCTTAATAGTTTCCATCTTTGCACCGTTTCCGGGTTAACTGGGAAACTTGGCTACAAAAGCTGGCAGTACTGGCTGGGGAGTGGCCCCCGCGGTCCGCATCCCATCTGGAACCTTCCAGGGCCAACGAGGGATGAGGTCAGGGATCCTGAGATGTGAGAGGATCCTCTGGGAAGGAGGCAGGAAGGTCAGAGAGCGAGAACGTGACGAAGGGACCGCAGCTCAGAGCGGAGAGAGCGTGCCCCCGCTGGCTTCAGGGTGCGCGGCCTCCAGAGACGAGGAACGGCAGGAGACCGGCCCTCCCCGACCCTCCCCGCGGAGCCGGCCGCTGACACCTTCCGATGATCAATCCGTGTTGTGTTCGGCCACGAAACTGTGGCGATTTATTCCAACCGCAGCAGGAAACACGGTCCCCGTCACCCACGTGTCCATAAAACATGCCGTAGCCGCGTGAGAGCAAGGGCGCCTGTGCGGCGGTTACGAAAACTCACTAAACAAGACCACGTTCAGGAACAGCCAGGTCAAAACAAGTCACCCCTTAAGTCACCTCCTAGTACACGGCAGCCACACGCCTTAGCAGATGCGGTGGCCTCGGTCCAGAACCTGACACCGGGTTTATTCTGCCACCTCAGCGAGCGCGATGGCTTCCCTCTGCTGTCATTTCAACGCTGTTCTCTCTGCAGCGTAATCACATCCATCTGAGCCCAAGTGTCCCAGAAAACGAGGCTCCAGCCGGCTCCCCGGGAGGCGGGCGGGACACTTGGGGACCAGGGCCAGGAGGGCGGGGGCACGAGGAGCCCTGTTCTTTTTCCCATCCGGCCCCGTGTTGCTGGGGTTCCCAGACGCCCCCCAAAATGAGGCCACGACGATGCACGGTGCTTTGCACCCCACGTCTGGACCGTGGGGAGCCCTTGACACCTCAAGGAAGCACCCCCACTTTAACGTGCTCCCCAAAGCGGCCGGCATCTGCGAACAGCTGGGAGAGCAGAGGTTGTTTACGAGGTGCAGGGAAGTGAAGCAAAGTTCCACATTTTTTCCCAGAATGTGAGATTCCAGAGGAATTCTGTTCTTTGTGGCGACATTGGGTGTAATTGTTAGCGTCGCTGCTGCTCACAAGAAAACAAAGCTCATCCACCAAGGCCTGTAAAGCAAATCTGAAATCTCACAGACTGTCAAGAAAGGAAACGAGCTTCTATCATCCACATGTCTGTCTACGTATCGTCTATAACCATCTACATCTATCAATCTATCATCTATGCTCTATGTATTTATTATATGTCTATCGTCTACCTATCATCTATCATCTATATATTATCTATCATCTACCGATCATCTATGAACTATGTATTTATAATCTATCTATCATGTCTATCATGTATCCATCTATCATCTGTGTATCTATGTATTTATTATGCTTATCTATCATCTATCTACCTATAATCTATCACCTGTCATCTATCATCTATTTATCTATGCATCTATTATCTATCGTCTATGACTCTAGTATCTATGTATGACCTATGATCTATGTATCTCTGTATTTATTAATCTATGATCTACCTAACATCTCCATCTATCATCTATGTATTATATATCTATCATCTACCTACCTATCATCTATCCATCTATGATCTATGATCTATGTACTTATTATCTATCATCTGTCTATCATTTATCCATCTATCATCTATGTATCTGCTTTTATTGTTTATCTATCATCTACCTGTCATCTATCACCTGTCATCTAGCATCTATTCAGCTATGATCTATCTATGCATCTATTATCTATCAGCTATATCTCTATTATCTGTGATCTATCTAATCATCTGTATATCTATCATCTATGTATTTATTATCTATCATCTACCTATCTATCTATCTATCTATCTATCTACGTTAATTTATTCTCACGGCTCCTGGAGCGGGCTTGTCTTCTCTATAAGTGCCTCCGCCCAGAGGACTCCGTGACCCAGCTTCCATGGCGCTAACTCTCTTCTGGCCAAACAGAAATGAATCTCTGCCCTGGACTCCCCATCATTTCGTTGCAGAAGCAGCGTAAACACCTGACTTCGGTCTGATGTGTAATGTCATTCCCTCCGTCCCCGATGTATTGGGCTACAGTGGACATATAACTCCGTAGGCTTCGGGTGTATGCGTGTTGACTGGATACACGTACACGATGCAAGATGATCGACCGCTAACACCTCCATCTTAGAGTTACGGAATCTTTTTTGTGGTGAGAACACTCAGGATCTACCCGCCTGGCGACTTCCTAGTATATAACGCGGTACCATTCGCTGTGATCGCCACGCTGCACCTTGGATTCCCGGAACTTCCTCATCTCGTAAGTGGGAGTTCGGACCCGCGAACAGGCATGTCCCCGTGTCCAGCCCTTGGTAACCGCCTTTCTCCTCTGGATGTCATTTCATAACAGATTCGGCCAAGTTTCCCCTCAAAGAATCAAAAGAGCAAATCTTCTAAAAAATAGATGCAAGGAAGACCCAAACTCAGGGATGAAATTTGAGAGCCACGTGGCCGTTCACGGGAGAACGTCCGAGGGGTCCGTGCGGATGCAGCCGCGGTCGCCGCTGTTTTCTGTCCCGTCTGAGCCGGGAGCCGGGGCGTGGAGGAGGCCGCCGAGCTCGCAGCGGGGCCTCGTGTCCGCTTCGCCGGGAACCGGGGCCGGCCGCTCCCTCGTGGGCAGAGCGTGGACTTGCTTTCCCGAAGCGCAGGGCCCAGCGGCCGCGGCCCCGGGGGCTTTCTGAGTTCCCTGTGCGTGTTTGGGGAAGAGAAACGCGCACGGGGCTCCTGAAAAATCCCCGGAATTTCCGCAGAGATTCCCGTCCACTTGTGTCCACGGCCCTCGGGCTGCAGCGGAGGCCAGGCCCGGGGTGCTGCCCGCCGGGACCCCAGCTGTCGGCCCCGGGCCGTGAGCCCGTGGACGCCTGGTGTCCCGCCCGGAGTCTGGCACATGCATGAGCCCCCAGGACGGGAGGTGCCCCCTGCAGAGGGGACCCAGGGCCGACGCAGATGGGGACTGAGGCCGGCAGGTCTGCACTTGAGACGGGCTGGGGGGCCCCCGGGGGAGCCACGCCCCCTCCCAGGTGGGACGGGGCTCGTCGCTTGTCCATCACAGCCGGTGCTCACTGGGCACCTTCGGTGTGGACGTGTGGACGGTGATGCCTACGGACGGTGTTCTAGACGCTGGAGACGCGGGCTGGAAGGGCAGCGTCCCCTGTGGGCTTGAGGCCCCAGGCGAATGCAGGGCGAGGGCCGGGAGGGCCCTGGGAGCAGACCCAGTGCAGGGAGGAGGGCGGGAGAGGGGGCCGCAAGCGCAGAGGCCCTGAGGCGTGCGGGAGCGGGGACGGGACAGGGGGCCGGGCTTTCCTGGCAGGAGTGACGCCCGCTGTCCTGGGAGCTCAGAGGGGAGATTTAGGGGAGAGGGAGGAGGAAGGCTGGCCGGGAAGTGGGGGGGCTCTCAGGGCAGGTCCCACCCCACCCACCCCCACACCGGGGTGACCCGAGTCCCAGCCTCCCATCCAGCCCAGGCCTGGGGGTGCCAGACATGGGCCCCGGGGTCCCACAGACCCTCAGCCCTCGTCCACTACACAGCGGACCAGGTGCCCGAGTCCCGCGCCTGCGGCCCGACCACCGGGAGCAGGAGGGACACGGCTGCCACGCTGCAGCCTGCGGTTCCCGGGACCACAGGGCCCGGGCGTCTGAGAGAAGTAACAGGACCCGACGCCGTCGTCCCCGGGGGCTCGGAGCCCAGTCCTTGTCGCCTCGCACGGGGCTTCGGACGCTGACCCAGGCCGCCCGGAGCCGCGTCTGTAGCCGAGCTCCCCACGCCCACCTGCGGCCCATGCACGCGGCCGCCGAGCCTCCTCTCCTTCCCGCTCTGAGCGCCGGGGCCCTTCCCCGCGGCCGGCTCCCTTCCCATAACCGAGCTCCATGAAATTACTGCGCACCCGTTTCACGCCTGCGAGAGCCTCGTGGTCCTTTTTCTAAGCTTGTCTCCTGACGTGAAGGGTTTAGGGATTTCGCAATAGAAACTTCTGGACAAAAAGCCAGTCTTCTGAGGTCGATGTATAAGCGCCAGACCCAACCGTGTCCCCCCCGGGGGATGACAAAGCCAGTAGCGAAGCCAGCGGGGTCCCGGGCAGATGGCGCCCGTGCACGAGGCGTGTCCGCTCGAAAGGACGCGACCGCTGCAGGTCTGCTGAGGCCCCGGACGCGGCCCCCCCGGGAGGAGACACGCACGAGAGCCTGAGGAAATGGGGGTGCTGGGTGCTGGGCAGGGGGGGCTGCGAGCGTCCCTCCTGTGGCTGAGGCCACAGGGCAGGGCCCCGGGGGCTGCCTCCAGCCCCCGGAGCAGCTGAGGCTGGGGGCCGGCAGCTGGGCCCAGTGCTGTGGGCAGGTTCCCGGGGGGGCTGTGCAGGGAGGTGGCAGCTGGGGCCCTGGGCAGTGACGTGGACGGCTGCGGTCACCGGCCCCTCCGGACCCCCCAACGCCTCCCCTGGCCCCGTCCCTCTCCCCACACCCGCTGCCCGCTGCCCGCCCAGGCGGCAGGAACCAGCACAGACGCGACAGCAAAGGCCACGCTGGTGGTTCTAGAGGCCGCGGGTGGGGGGCCGGGGGGCCCGGCTGTGACCTCGGCCTCCTGAGGCTGGCTCTGCCCTGCACCCTCCTCCCGCGCCCTTCGGTGCCAGGCCGGGCGGAGCCACGCCCACGACGCGGGAGGTCCCAGGACGGGACCCAGAGGACCGCCCCACCCCCACCGTGCGGACAGGCCCGTTTGCAGGTGGCTGCCCGAGCGTCCCCACCGTCTTCCGCTCCCTCCCCTGGAGGACGGCCCACCTGCCCGCTCCTCTAGACGCTTCTGAAGGGGTTTTCCAAAGCCGGCCGCACGTTCAGCTCCAGGGCGCCGAGCGGGGACCGGGCGAAGGTCACAGCCAGACGCCGGGCATGGGCTCCCGCCTCCCTCGTGTGCTGGGCGGTGCGTCCCTTCATTTCCTCACTCGCCGATGCGTTCGTCCTCAGCGCTTGTCTCAGGCACCGGGAACAGGTGGCCTGGCAGGTGACCGGCAGCCTCCCGGGGTCACACAGCTGGGGACACGGCGCTGTCTACACCAGGGTTGTCACCGGTGGGGATCATGACCCACCACGTGTGGAGCCGTTGGCTCTCAGCCCCCACCCCGTCCCCCCGGGGGCCCTCGTGCCCTCTCCTGGGACATGCAGTGTCAGGATGGACCCCGAGGGCCACCTCACCCCACCCCACAGCCCCGGGTGACCACTCTCGGCCTCCTGTGGAGGTGACGGGACCCTGTCACGTCATGGGTCACCCCTGGAACTGTGGGGCGCGCAGGAGGGGTGGAGAGGCAGGGCAGGGGAGGGGACACCTTGGTGGGAAGTTGTGGGAACAGCAGGGGGTACTGACAGCCGCGAGGGCCCGAGAGCCCGGCTGTCCTGCAGGAGATTTAGGGGGGCCTTGCACCCCGGGTGGCTGGAAGTGCATGAAGCTGGGCTAGGGGGCAGGGAGGACCCCCACCATGGGAGGCAGACCTGAGCGATGCCCCTCCTGTGTCCCCACGTTTGCCCTCCTGGGCCTCCCCTCTGTTCACACAGGACAGCCCCTGGCCCCCAGCAGCGTGGTCCTAGGGGCTCCCCGAGCCTGGTTTTTCTGAATGTTTCCAAGGAGACAAAGGTCCAGCTTGTTCCGTCACCACAGAGCAGGCTGTGGGGACAGGACTGTGGGGACAGGACCGGGGAGCAGGCCGTGGGGACAGGGCCGTGGGGACAGGACTGGGGAGCAGGCCGTGGGGACAGGCCATGGGGACAGGACTGTGGGGACAGGACCGGGGAGCAGGCCGTGGGGACGGGGCCGTGGGGACAGGACCGGGGAGC
>PVKE010041473.1:0-14100 GCA_004027555.1 Craseonycteris thonglongyai | reverse complement strand
AAATATTGAAATCAAATTATCAGCCATACTGTGCATTTTTATAACAACTTTTTCATATTTACGAACAAATAGTACAACTTACACATTGCAGTTGATAAAAAAATTAAATTGCATTTTAAGTTAGTAAAAATCTGTCTTGAAAAAGTGTCAGAAAATCGAATTTTTTAGGTACCGCATGTACGGAATGCTGCTCTCAAAAGTTGGGTCTGGAAATTTATTTTCTTCATGAGCCTATATCTCGAAAACTTAAGTGATTTAAAAATAAATAGTTTTGAACATATATTTTACTTATCTACCCATACCTCGCTGGAATGCACCTTATACTGAAACACAGTGTATAAACATCGTATGCATTTCACACCCCTTCTTCCCCCTTAGACTACGCCTATGACAAGTCGATCACGACACACTTTTAATATAAAAAGTAGATCTTATATACAGAAAAGTTGGCCACCCCTGCTATATAGTGACACGTTAATAATTTACCAACTTTATTGTAAATGTTAAGTTACATTAAGAAAATGGCATAATAATCGCCAAAGGAGTTTCTTTAGTGCCACCACAGACATGCCAAGATTTTCCCTGAAACATCTTGAATTTCCATTTTAGTTGAGTGCTTGTTCTCCAAAACTAGGTTTGGTATTTCCAAGCTCTAATGATACTCTTTATTTATAGCTATATGATTGTACATTTCTAAAACATTGTAAAAGAGTAGATTATGAATTAGCTAAGGGGAATTTGGATACTCGCAACAGCGTACAGTGTGTAAGGATTTTGATAGAAGAAATGTCAAAGATTTAAAAAGCAAAAACAAAAAAAACAAAAACATCAGAGCAGAAAGGAGATGGTGCTCAGGTAGCCTATACTATTACCAGACAAGAATCCTAATAAAAGTTTTATAATCCAGGTATGGTCATGTTTTCTGCTTCCCTTGAAAGCAGAACTCTTTGGTAGTGTATACTCACCCTTGTTCTTCCCTTACTTTAAACTTCCTGAGCCCAATCCATGTGGACATAACACCCTCAAAGAAATGGGGCTTATATTAAATAGGCTTAGCTACAGACTATTTTCAGAGATTACCACGGCTTCATAATCATTAAGCAGAATAAGGTGACCTAAAAACCTTTTGAAGTTACTTAGTATCTGTTACTTTAACTGAATCAGAAAAGTGCAAAACACCCTTTTAAAAATTTCCAAGTGGTTCCCTCAGTTCTCTATTGTGATGAACAGGACAGTTACCCTTTTTTAAAATTTCTACTTGTGAGCCAAACAACTCTTAAGTACATAGTGCTGCAAATGCATAAAAATAAATCTCTAGACCAAAAGAAGCGTCACAGTTTTATTTTATGACTTATTACAACATAGAAATATGCCTTTAATACTTGATATAAAGTTAGACAATACAAAATGTTTTTCTTTTTTTTTTTTTTTCCTTTTAATGAAAATGATTTAACTTAGAAATCTATTGTGAAACTTTTGTCTAGTTTTGCAATTCTCAGATATTCCAGTGCAAAAATAGATCCCATTAGAGACAACATAAAGTGCTTGGGATGAAGGGCCAATGATAAAGAAAAAGCACAAAAACAGTTTCATTCTAGGACATAAGAAGGGAGAAGAGAATACTTAATCCTTATGGAAATATAAACATTCTATAAAAGGGATGCAACAATTTTAGAGAATTAGGGCATTATTACTACAGTACTATGTTATTACTAGTTAAATAGTAACAAGGGTACAAATTAATATCTCAGTATCAAAGTGGTTCAATATTATATGACACATGGCTCTTTGGAAAAACAATTTCCTGATATATACAACCACAAGAAAACAGACAAATCCCTTTAGTTAATGATTACTATACAGTAAATGAATGATGTGCAACATTTAATAGTCACAATGCATTGCTTTCAGTACAGATATTGAAATACAGTAGTTTGAGGTTTGGTTGTTTTTTTAAACAATGAACTGTGCTGGGCATTTTATGTATAGAGGGCTTTGTTACTGTTTTCTATCGTATTTTTCATATTCACAGTTGTTAACAAGGTTTCCAAGGTGTTCAAAAGAAGGAAAAGCAGGTATCTTCGAACACTTGAATTTTGAAACTCACATAGTTACATTTCCACAGGGAATATATAGAAATTTTACTTGATTGGGTATATAGTTGGTGAAAATTTCTACTATAATTAGGTTTACACAGGAAAATTTAAAAGATTACTACTTGGATAATCTAAAAGGTAACAATATCAATGAAGTCGATGTATAACTAGATTGTTTCTAGCTTCAGAAAAGATCCTTTTAAATCTATATTGAAACACTTGTTTTTTTAAATAATTCAGTGTCTTTTGATTTTTTTAAAATACGGCCTTGAAGTCAGAGTAATTATAAGAGTATGGATTTAACAGAGAATTTGAACGTGATTCTAACGAAATGGGAAAACAGGTTTGATTTTGAAAACTATTAAACAAGGAGAAACTAAATTATGAATTTTATATCATTAAAGATAGCATAAAGTACAAAGATTTCATACAGAGAATATAATGATCTCTGTGGTTATTGGAATTAACCCTTCATTACTTGTCTATCATTTTAGAAAATACTGTATTAATTTCTAAAAGTCATTTCCTTTTCCAATCAACAAATTATGTGATAACAATCTGTAAATTTTAAAAGAAAAAATATAGATTAATTTGAAATGGACCTGAAATCTTATACTTTAGAGTTAATATTTAAATTTTAGGAAATAGTAGTGATAATAAAAGGTCACTTGAACTTCACCAAATAGTTCCCTCATATTTTGTTATCCCCAGAGATGACATTGAAAATATTATTTTACAAATGCTAAAGTGTTTGCTGATTAAAAGTATAAGGCTGGGTTGGAGAAGTCTGAAATATACTTCATGCAGGGGCATTTGTTGTTTTTATTTTTTTCATAAGTTAGTGAATAAAGAGATGAAAATTACGAGATTGTCAGAATGAGGCATCTGAGATCTTCAGAGCCAATTATTTAAGGTACTAAATGCCATAATCACAAGTTGTCTTTGACAAGTTTTAAAACTGTCTTCTCTGTAAAATTATTCATTGCTTAGTCTTGTGACCCTTATGACATTTAAAATCTCTTGGCTTTTGCATTGTTGCTATTTTCAAAAAGTGGGCTGCCCAATACTCTTTCATTGAGCTCCCACAACCACCACAACAAAATACCCTAGCTTTGTAAACCAGTTAGCTTAACAACATGGCACAGTAAATCTGAGACTTCATTTCTTCTCACTCCATCCATACATACGATATTCATTCAGTGATAACATTGACTCAAAAAATACTTGATTAACTGAGACTGAGAGTATTTAAAATGAGCTTAAAGAAAGTCATGAGATCTTGACCATCACATTTGTTTTCTAGTCACTAGGCACTACTCAGATGACCCATCTGCAAACTTACATGAGAAAAGAAAGCTCGTGAGGCAGCGTGGCCAGAATCCTATACCACGAACTCCCACAATTAGGCTATTCTAAGGTTTTAGAAATCACTGACAGAACTTAAAATTCCAAATAAAAGGACAGATGTTTTCATCAAAATACAACTCTGTTTTTTCATAATCTGGGTTAATTTTAAGTCAGAAATAATACTATACTGTGTCAGACAAGAATCTTGAGATGCAGTGTACCGTGTTGGCAGACAGGATGAGTGGGCACAGATCTCCCCAGGTTTGAATGCAACATCTCTCGAATCCCATGCGCTGGCCTCAGCAGCTTATAGCCCCAACGACTTAGCTGCTCATCCTTCGCTTCTTACCAGGATCTAACTGTATTTAAAGAGTCCCAGAAAGTTGACCCTGGAGATTCATGGCTCCAAGCAAGGAACAATGTAACAAAGAAACCAGGTCTCACTTGTCTAAAGTCATCCGCAATTTGCATGTTACCACCACCAGAGCAGATCTTCAACAGGGGAACCAAACAGGACTTTCCTCCACATGTGGCACCATTATGTCACCTGATATTTGATGTCCGACAGACTCTGAGCAGAGCAGCTTTCACGGAAGCCTGCGTGACACACCATGATGCGCTGAGCTTTCTGAGCAACTTGGCACTGGTAATTCTGGCACACTCATTGCCATCAATGGATGTGTCACCAGGAAAGCAGTCTCCTGGCATGGCACAGCTTAATGAATGAGGATGTGCACTCATGCCTTTTGATTTTGGTTAAGTGAGCACTGGCCATTACTTGGCGAATTATTGTTGCAACCCCAGTGAGAATACAGAGGGACAAAAAAAAAAGTACAATTTCAAACCCATTATGTCCTCTGGGTTCCATACTAGAGTTTCACACAGGTATAATAAACTAAATTCAAGTCTTTTTTCACTCGAGAGTCATACAAGACATCGGCTACAAAGGCACTGCCCCTGTAATGGAATTTTGTTTTCATTGCATTGAATTGCATTGCATTGAAGAGTATCAGTACAGTATCCAGTTTACTTCTTCCCACAAAAACTTCCAGCTCTTTCCTCTGGGACTCTTCCCACAGTACAAAGGAAAGGTGAGTTTCCTCCTTTCTTTCGGCCACCCTGTATGAACAGGATTCTTCACACATAACTTTCTTTCACTTTCTCATCTTGCAAAAAAGAAGTGAGGACTGCAACATCCACTACTGTCTGGTTTTTGTGTAATGACAGGTCCTTTAAGTGGTCATCATCACTTTGGTCCTTGGCAAAGTTTACAAATACCTGTCGAGAGAAAGAAGGACCTTCATTAATACCTTTCAACTTGTTCTCTTTATTCTAGTTGCACTTTTCCCTATGGGGACATAAGGTCAGGTGGGGGGATATAAGACTGCAGAAATTGGTTAACTAGAAAACAGAGAGAGGAATAGTTGGAAAAGCATTAACCATTTAAAAATTCAAAAACTGTATATATTGACCCCTAAATCACCAACTGCTCAATCATCTATTTACTTCGGCTTATATAAGCTTGATTAGAGGGAAGGTGGGATGAAAACTAGCCATTGACTGAATTCCTACTACGTGCCAAGATCTGTTTGATGTCATCTAATTCAAATAGAAGAAGGCATCTGGTAACATGCCTGGCTCATGGTAGGTTATGATTATTATGTGATTCTCACAATAACCCTACCCAATAGAGAGCATCATTTCCTTTTTCAGATTCACAGAGGTTTAATTAGTAAAAAGCATAGCTAGTTGAGGAAGGTTGGAAACTCAAACTCAGATAATCTGCCATGCTAGCTAGGGCCCATAATGGGATAGCAAAGGGAGCAGGACTCCTCACCCTGAAAAGTCAATCTGTTTTTGCCATTCAAAGCTTACTTGGTCAAGCGTTGTCTGAGAAACAGAGTAGTCTTCTATGTGCAGTCGCTTCTTGCTCTGGGAAAGGATGCTGAATATCCTGGCCAGAGAAGATAATGACGATGGAAGCTGGTACTGGAGCATGTTCCGATGCTTCTCCTTGAGGACGCTTCCTGGGAAGGCGAGTTCAAAGAACTCCTGAACAGGCTTCAGATCGGGGTTGGACCCTGCTATTCGTACAACTATCGTGTAACCATCTCCAAACCTGAAGGAATAAAACAATCCAAATGGAAGATTCTCAGGAAACTTCTCAAAATGATTAACCCCTTGAACCCAACTTGCGCCACAAAAAAAGAGGTCCCTGACCCAGAAATTTCTATCTGAGAGAAGGAACTAGTTATCATGTACTGAATACCTATTGTATGCAAGGGGCCATGCTGAGTGCCTCAGATACATGATTTCATTTAATCCTCACCTAGCCCTGGCAGATGTTAGAGAGAAGCTGAATCCTGGAGACATTCTGCACATGGTAGAGAGCTCATAACTGGTAGGGCCAGGATGGAGACCATTTGTGTTTGACTCCAAAACCTATGCTCTAACCATACTGGCATGTGTAAAATTTTCCATTTCATCTATATGACAAAGCTAGAAGGTAACTATTCCTAGGAAACTCAGTGACTCTCAGAAAGGTCAAGTAACTTGACCAAGAGCACACAGCCAATAAAAGGACAAGAGAATCTGAATGCAGCTGTTTGACTTCAAAACCCTCATTCTTTCCATTATACCATTTTGTTGTTTATTTCTCTTTATTCTAGAGCCACCATTTATATTATATACTCAGAAAAAAACAAACACAAGCATTTTCAGTAGCACTATCCCAAAGAAATTATCTCTGTTACCTATTTTTCAGATGTTGGACGCTACCAAGACACCTGAACTTCCCATTGACCATAATTGCCATCCTAGTGCAAAGAGCTTCACATTCTTCCATGCTGTAGGAAAATAGAATGAAGTTTTAGCTTGAGAGAGATGCTCCTATAACCACTAGAACGTCACCATAACATCTAGCATTTCAAAGAAACATTCTCAGCTTCCCTGGGCATAACTGGATCCTGTTACATATACATTAAGATGCAGGGATAACACTGTTCACTGCAGTACTGTTTATAATTGTGAGAAGAAGAAAAAAAAAGCTGGAAACCATCCAAATGTCTACAAATGGGAATTGTTAAATTAATTAGGATATATCCTAATTAGGGTATATCCAGCTATAAGAAATGATGACTGACTTGGAATAAAATTCACAAAAATTAAGTGAAACAGAGAAGGATATCTGTGAATCATGCATTTTTGTTTATGAATCATATACAGAGACCCACTTGTGTGCATAGATTGTCATAAGAAAACTGCAAAAGCGTGTTATTGCCCAATCATATTAACAGTTTTCTACAAGTGATACAGTTCAGACAATTACAATGGTTACACTCTTTGCCTTTCTGTATTTTCTCATTTTCATACAATGATCATATGTATCAGTTGGAAATTCTAAAATTACACAACATGGAAGCCAAGCCGAGTCTTCACTACAGACCTATGAGATGTCAGCACTACCGATCTTCCTTCCTTGACGACACTGAGAGCACAGTTCCACAAGAATCGCCGAGCTTTGGGATCCATGCCTGTGGTTGGTTCATCCTGCAGTTAGGAGAAAGTAAGTCCTATTATTTGATGAAAAGAACATCAAAAGCTGATTTGTTCTCAGATGCAAAAGGATCTCTGAAATAGCTTAAATTTTAATTTAGTGTTCTAGTTACAGACAAGAGTTGGTTCACTGTATTAAAGGTCCCACTGAGCCAGGAAACGCAATTTTAAATTTTTAAGGAAGTTCAAGTTTCCCAAATAAACAGAAAGGGAAGGGGGAAAGCCATTTAGTTTCAATCATCTTTTCGTGACTGAAAAGAATATACCAAAAATTTTTTTTGTCTTGAAATCTCCACTGAAGTCAGTATAAGGTTTGGATAAAATTCCTTCTCTTCTTTTTTTGTTCTAGCTCACGCCAGCTTTGCCTGTTTTCTTATGCTTGCTAGTCTTAGAGAAACAAATTCCAGATCCAAGTGGCCTGGATGATATTAGAGCCTCAACCCTAGGCTTCTTCCTTGTAATAATTTCAATGCTCTTTTCCACAGAAGAAAAAGGGTCAAGAGCTACTGTCCTGTGTAATATTCTGTTTTCCATCTATCTGTATAGAAGAGACTTAAGACCCTTGGGATGTTAAAGCTGTGTCCACACTCTCCATCTGCATGGGACGAACACACAGATGGTCAAAGAATGTTCCAGAGAAAGGTCAATCACACACCGAGCCTCAGCCATACTTGTCAGCATTCTCCATGCCAGAGAAACAAGGTCCCTCTAGTATCTCTTTCAGAGCATCTGAGGGCACGCCAGAGCCATCACAGTGTGTGTCCAGGAGGGGAACATGGGGGCGTCCCTCTGAGGTTCTCTATGGCTGCTATGCTATCTGGATCAGGGGAGGGGAGCTTGCCATTGGCAAGCCAGTCGTGCAGCCTCCCTGCACATACAGGACTCGAGAAAAGTGATGCTTTCCATTCAGGGCCGCACAGCTTTCCACGCACAGTCACACTCACCAGAAACACCACAGGAGGCCCGCCGATCAAAGCCATGGCTGTTGAAAGCTTGCGCTTGTTGCCGCCACTATAGTTACCAGCATATTTCTCTCCATACTTCACGAGGCCCAGTTTCCGAATTGCCCACTCACCAACCTAGAGGGATAAAGAAACTCCTTAGCATCTGTCTGGGTTCGGTCATGTTATCATGCTTTCTTACATGTACATATGAAAATTCTTTCACTGAGCAAGACCACATTCTAGAACCATGATCTGGCAAAGTGCCACCAAGGAGCAGGGGGCATATCACTTCCAGTCTACCCTCCAGCATGTTCCTGTGCGCCACTCCCCAGCCCACTGCCCCCCGCTCCCAAACACAGGTGCAAAGAGCCAGACTTTATCCTGCTGCCTCCATGAAGAAAAACAGCATGAAGCCAATGGTCACATGTGAAAGTCAAAGCCACAGGTATATAGTCAGGTGGCCAAAGGAGGCAGTCTGGCCTGCTGGTGCCCACAGTACCTTGCCAACTTCTTTCTCTGGGACTCCTCTCAGGAGGGCAAAGAACTCCACATGTTCTCTCCCAGTCAGCAGCTCTGTGATGGCATCGAACTGAGGGCAGTAGCCCATGTTCTGATGGACTTCGTGGATGTCTGATAAGATACTGCAAAGGTAAACACCACTGGTCAGGTGTCGGGCATTTACAGATACTCTGCGCAGACAATCTTGCCCAATGTTCCTGTAAAGTATGCTTGTTCTTGACAAAATACCAGTGAGCCCACTCACTGTAGCTTGAAGGAACAGGCTTTCTGCCTGCCCCCTAGCATGCCAGCCCCTTTTGGCAGCGTCAGGGTTCCCGTCACTGTCCTGTCCAGTCCTGGCTCCTGGCTCCCCCAACATCTCAGTATGCAGGCTCAGCCCTGTTTCAGAATTCCCAAGTCCATCCCAACCACAGCCCCATCTTTACCAATAAACTCAGTCACACAATGCTGAGACCATAACACTGACTTCCATCTTAGACTTGACTCTGTGCTTTGTTGCTCCAAAGTTTCCTTCATGGCCATTCAGATCCAGAGACCCAACAACTCTGGGTATGCCCTCCCTCTGCTCTCTGCTGCCCCTACATAGACTCAGCCACAGCAGAGTCCTGCTAAATATCCAACCAAGGCAACCTCCTGGTTTTTAAGGTGTTTTTTGTTTTGTTTTTTAATCACAGACTCTCTACACAACAAATAGTAAGAGTTGGGTATTATTTTACAAAACTTTATATGCATGTTTGTTTTCATATTTATTAATGGCAAAATTATGTACCTATAGATACAACTTTACATATATTGGTGGGATGGCTTTTAGCACTATGAAGCCAATCTTAGGTTATGACTCCCTGATGTGGAAGAAGCTCAGTATCCACATATAATCTGATGGCTGCACCTCAGCCACCTCTGGACAGCCTTGACTTTGGCCTTTCAGCAGTATTCATTCCTCTCTGCATATCTAATTAGTTCTCCCAGATCCAGCCTCTTCCAGAATTCTAATTGAGGTACCCGTGGACACTGCCTGGCTCTCACCGCTCTACTGCCCAAGCCAGTTCTTACAACCAGCCACTGTCACAAGCTTTGGATTGGGTCACTTACTGCCTTCATTGTTATGTGCCCCAGGATCCTGGTGCTAGGAACAAGCTTAGGGAAGCAGATGTGCAGCCTTAGGCCTGCTATTCTAGAATATCTGTTCTCTAAAATCTCCTTTACAGTATTGAAAATACTGGTAAGACCCAGAGGAGAGCCATCAGTACATTAAGTTCCTTGCTCTTTTCAATCTTATTGGCTAGTAACCCCCTGTCCATTATTTTCAAATTGTGAGCCATCATCTATTCATGGCTTGTGAAATAAATGTATTTGGTCACATCCAGTATTTTTTTAATGACATGGTATAGAGTAGAATAAGAAATATCAGAGTGAACAACAAATAGTAAGAGTAGGTATTGTTTTGTGTAACTTTAAGTTATATGCATGTTTATGTCTTTGTCTTTACTAGGTTTAGAAGTAAAATGTATTTGCTACTATGGGTCATGGTCAGAAAAGATCAAAAGCCACTGCCTCATACCAACTCCAAACAAAAACCTAGAGAAGCCCCATATATTTTGAGTGCTCAAAGGTAACACTGCCTAACAGGTGTCTAAAGTGGAGCCTTATGATCAGATGGCTTAGTGACCTGTGCATTCTCAGATAATAGTCTGATGGAGGCCTCATCAACTGTTACAGCTATAGAGAACGCAATTTGGCAAGTGTGTACCCCTTTACCTTGTAGGAATTCTCCCTGAGGCAATAATCAAAGATGAGTACATGGACATACTTACATAATGAAAAACAAGCTAACAAATGTCCAACAATAATTAAGAAAACCATAGTTTTAAGTGCATAGGGGAATTTTATACAGCAATGTGAAATTCACATCTTAGAATATGTAACCCATTGGGAAATAGTCATAATTGCTCATTAACAATTAAAAACATTTAAAAAATCTAGATAGAGTCTGATTCAATTTTAAAATACATTTATGTGTATATAAAATAGATTTGAGGTGATGGGAATGTTCTACAACGACTGTGATAATAGCTGCACAACTATAAATTTACCAAAAAGTCATTAATTGTACGCTAATACAAGTTATTGCATGTTATATAAATGACACCTGAATAAAGCTACTTAAAAACAAACAAACAAACAAACAAAAAAAGAATAAGAACGAAATGTAAGTAGTGGTTATATCTAGGTAGTGGGATTATGGTGATTTTGATTTTTCTTCTTTATACTTTATTGTATTTCAACACTTTTATAAACTCAGCATGATTATGGTCCTAAAAATATTGGAATAATACAGACCACCTTTCTCACCTGTGTTTGTTAAGGAAAGCGTCTCCTCTGGTAACAGTGGTATCTCCAGTTAACATCTTGAAAGTGGATGATTTCCCAGCCCCATTAACTCCCAGGAGCCCAAAGCACTGAAAAAAATTAGGTAAACTGTATAAGCAAATGGTGAAAAATCTGAATGTAAAAGACCATTATAAAATAGTCGCCTCAGCTTAATTTTTATATAGCATAATCCTAAAATATCATTCTCAAATAGCCATAAAGAGTCAAATGTTTCTTGGTCTTAATGCAATCACATGGACATTTAAACAGGTATTTTATAATGGGACCAATTTAAACATGGGCACATTTTGTCATATTCTTTGAGTTGTTGAGGCCAAAGTTAATGAGTGAAAAACAGTAATGAAAACCAACTAGTCAAATGCCATGTACTCTGCCTAAAGGTTATAAAAGAATACAAACATAAATGACAGAGGAGAAAACCTATTTTTTTTAATCTATTTGTATGTCATCATCTTGAGCAGATCACAAAATCACATGTTGGATGTGCATGTTTTTTGTAAACTGCCTGACAGTATCTAGAATCCTGACCTATCGGGTTCTCATCCATTCAACAACTGATTGCTCCCACAGACACAAAAAGAAAAGCCATTAAAAGCCACGGTTACCTTTTACAGACATTACTTGATTGGGTAGAGACCCTCTGAATTAATAGGGGCAAATACAACATAGACAAAGTGCCTTTACCTCCCCAGGAGGAATGCCAACACAAATCCTGTCAACGGCAGGCTTCCTCTTCCTCCTGTATATCTGCAGTGAACAAAATAAAAAAATGCATGAGCCACAGTGACTCACAGCTACAATTCCCTGTAGAAGAGGGAATTAGAGCCCAAACACACCATGAAATAAGGCTCATCAATACGATTAAGTCACATATTGGATCTGCCAAGAGCCATGGTATGTCTCCGTGACAACCAGCTCCTGAATGACTCTGAAGCCAAAATATAAGAGAATTTCTTTTTATTTTTAATCTAACATCAACCTTTTAAAAACCTTTGTGCTGCTACATCATTTTTCACTTACTATCGAAAGTTACTATAGAGATTTGAAAAATTAAGTTCTATCGGGTAAAAATTTATAATCAAAACATTGAAAATATTGTACGTATTACCAAAAAGTGAACTGTTGGGATTCTGGCACCTAGAGAAGTCTGAAAGAGACCCTCCCCCTGAGCAGTGGACAGATATCAGCCTTTTGGACTCTGAAACGCTAATCAACCATTTAGTCTCCCTCAGCTTTGACTAGTCTACGCAATGTTTTAATAACAAATGCATAAACATAAGTGTGAAAAACAAATATGCTCAAGAATGAGAAATCACATGACAAAAGCAGTCTCAGTAGGATTTCTTTAAGAAGTCCCCATGGTGTATTTTCAATAAAATTAAATTGACAGAAGTTTGGTATAGAGGCACAATTTGGGAAGCAAACTCTTTAAGTAAGCAAAATGCTAGCTTCCAATATACGCATATAAAGCTGGAAAACCTGAAGACAAGTTGTTATGGCCTGGATTCATTGCCTCACCTTAGTCAACTCCTTGATTTCCAAGATGTCATTCTGTCCTCCACCATCAAGAATTCTCTGTCTTTCCCGCCTGACATCTTCATCTTCATCATTCAGGGGAGGAAGCTTTGCATTTACAGGTCTTAGGAGGAAAAACATTGCAGAAAAATCAACCTTCCAAACTATTTTTCAAGACAAAGATCTGGTTTCAAAAGCAGTCCTATACAATCTACAGTCCACCTCTTCCAGAACCAGCAATGTTGGGTAGGGCCCGGGGGTGCCCACGTTAGGAAAGAGTTTGATTCTCATTCAATCCAAACACCAAAGACAAAGCTTCTGCTCTGTAACCCTCAACCAGGTATTCCATGAGTTCTGAGAAAAAAAGCTCACCTGGGCCTGATGAAGAATCTGTACTGGATCAGCACCGTGATGAGGAAGAACACCACCCCTTCCACAGCCATGGCGAAGAGGTTTCGTCCCACCAGGTCCCAAGAGAGTGGTGAGATGAAGCGATTCTCCCCTGGGAGATAAAACGCAGAGACCCAGTCAGAATGGAGGCACCAAAGACCATGGCCCTTCCTCAAATTCAGGTCCAAAGTCACCTCTCTTGCTGTAAGTACCAATGGTCATTGCCCATGACAAGAAAAAGTATAAGGGAGTGACCACTTTCCAAGTCTGATTTAGGTTAAGGTTTTGGGGAACCATACTGCAACTCACTATCAATTAGAATTTCAGAGCCAAGAGGTATTCAATCTGTAATGTCGTCTAAGAAGTTTCCTTTTTAACGAGTTACCGGTATCAAAAAATCCTTTATCAAAGGCAAACAATCCAGGGTAATTTTTAGGGGCAGTATTTTAACAAATTATAAATTTCACTCAGAGAGCTTTTTTAAAGATGTCTCTCTCAGTAGCTTGTGATGTAATCTAGCGACCCAATTTAATCACCTGGTTTTACGTAAATATTCCTTAAACTCCTTTGTAACTCCAAGTTGAAAACAATAGTCTTTGTCCTATGTCCCTTAAATAACATGACCCTTCTAAGTTATATGAGCCAGTGGATAAAGAATAGTAAGGTGGCCACAGAAGAAATAATCCTCAGGGCTATCAAGGTAGAAAGAGCTGCAATAAATTACCTTCTTATTGACTCTATAAAAGGTAATATATGGCCACATCGGCAGACCCATGATTTTCCTAAGAGAGCCCGTTTGCATTTTTACTTCTGATGATCTGCCCAGCATCCAGTTCTCAAAGCTATGGTTTGACTTTTTCCTGGTTGGACTGAGAAGTCCAACCAGTGGCACCAGGTACTACTGGGTTCAAGCTAACACAAGGATTTTCTTTATCTCCACAACTGCCCTCTCACTTTTCTCAGTGCTGTTACAAGACACAAGCCACAATGGCTGTGCTGTCATCAGCGCTGTTGGTGTAGGGAAGTGCTGTGCCCAGTCACCAGCCTCTTTCCAACAAGGGCCAAAGTGTCAAGGCCCACGCCAACTGCCACCTCTGTTAAGATTAAGGTGACCAGACGTCCCGCTTTTGGCAGGACAGTCCCAATTTTTAACAATTTGTCCCGCGTCCCACGGCGTTTTAAAAAATGTCTCGATTTTTTGAAAGAATGCACGACAAGCTAGGGAACGGTGGGAGATAGACCAAATTTTTAATCAAGAACCCCCAACCCACCCACCCACCCCCACCCCACCCCCGGTCAATGGTGTCCCGCTTTACCAATGTTAAAATCTGGTCACCTTAGTT